>JASDQU010011353.1:293734-321651 GCA_032191745.1 Picea mariana
AGCAGTCCGGCGGCCGATAGGTTTATCTAAAGAGGGCTTTAGGAATTCTAGGCCGATCCGTACATAGGTGTTGTCTGATGCGCTACCACTCAAAGGGGTACCAATAGGGGTTACAAGGGTGGCCAATAGATGTGTGCTTAAGAACCACTTGTATTTCCTGCATGTATGAATCCCTCAACCACGGGTTTATGCGTGTAACGACATATCTCTGTGGCTTAAAGATGCCAGAATACGTCTCTACCCTGGAAAAAAATACCCACAATTTCTGCCAAGGAAAGTGCTCTGATACCACTTGCAAGATACCAGATATATAAAATATGTAGAATAGAAATAAAATGCTAGAAATGGCAGAATAACAGTAAAATATCCAACATAATCTCCACAATAACACAGAAATGATATAAGAACAGCAATAGAAATAGCACTTTGATTCAGAAAGCAATGTTCACAGGCCTCTTCGAGGGGGCAACCTCCAATCGAGCAGCGCTCTGTTACAATAATCTCCAAGCTAGGGTTTTCATACCCTCGCCCCTTATTTATACTAAATATGTCTATTAAGAGAAGCATCTAGAGGAAGATCCTTCTAGAAGCAGAAGCTTCTATTACGTCTTCTTACATCCGCCTTATTCTATTTTATTGAAAGGCCTTATTAATATTGACCTTTGTTACATCCGACTACTACCTATGTGCGGGTTAGGACCTTAACACCATCGATAAGTATCGTGCTCCATGGCAAGGATTCGGTATAGTGGCAAAGAATGAATACTTCGACTCCTTCCATCCGTCAAGGCTATCATGATGAGTTTCCATGAATAGTGAAATTCTTTCCCCATATCCTACGCATCCTTGCAGTCATCCAGGAACAAATTCAACAAACAAGGGGCCCAACTGAGTATGGTGCCCTCCGCACACTGTGCTGCAGCTGCAACAACCCCGGCCGAGACTTCCTCCTTGCGACATTTCCTAAATAATTTGCGTGCCATAATTTTTGTGGCCATTCTTGTCATGGCATCACTAATACGCTTGATTATGATTCTGCGCAACCCCCTTTCGGTATCATACTTCTTCTTCATTTCCTCGGCTAATGCTTTCTCCTTCAAATTTTGGTAACCTGATGGTTGGGTCATGTCCCGCCATCTTAATTGTTGAACTAGTACCTCTGCGCGATGTAGATATTTGACTATTGCTTCCTGAATTGGCTCCCCCAGTTGTTGTTCCATGTGTAGATGTACTTCTTGTTGTCTTCCTTCTCCCGAAATTTGGTTGTCTAAACTGTGGTGTTTTTCTTGGTGTATTAGTCGCACATGGGTTTATGGGTTCCACACTGACACTAATATGGATAGGAGTGTTGCCTTCTACTTCCGCTCTTGGACCTCTTGTCTTCATCTCATATGTCGCACGTAGGATTTCCTCAATCTGCTCCATAGCCCGAAGATCCTCTACCTCCTCTTCATCACTTTCCAAGCCTTCCCTCGCGACTACGACTCTCTTCTTGGTGTTCATCTTGTATTGGTAGGGTACTCCACTGTGCATCCTTCCAACTATTTCCATGATCTGCTTGATCTGGTCGTCATCCATCATAATTGGGTCCAAGGCCTCCTTCTTTCCTTTATCCCCTTCTCCTTCCATTTCTCTTTTTCTTGTTAGTGCTTCCTCCCTTCCCCCATGCACATAGGGAAGTTTAGTTGTCTGAATCCATTGTCATTACACCTTTGTTATATATAAATATCTTAATGGAAGTATATAATGATCTGATATACCTACCTCGAGGTCCCTTCAAAAATTCTTGTTCAGCTGCGCTGTACGACTTTGTTGTATCTACTGCAAACTCTGTGATAACTCCAACAACAATGTTGTCTAACCAGAAATGTATTGCACACGTAAACTTATTATCAACGCGTTGTAGCTACACGATATCTTTGGGATTCCACTCTAGTTGTTTGATCTGATTCATCAGATGGTTGTCTTTCAATCTTTTGATCCACTCCTGCAATATGTGTGGGAAATCATAGAAAAATACTTCATGTAATTCGGTGAATATGTACTTGTCAAGATTTTTGTGCGGTGTTAACTTCGAGTTTCTGCTATCTTTCTGCGCAAACTCTAGCTCCTTTGTCTTCAGCCAGCTTTCGATCTCTACCTTCTTGGGATTCCAAGGTCTCAACATCCCCTTTTAACTTTGCATTCTTTCACCTTCTTGTTGTCTGATCCCGTATTCTTTTAGCATGTCTTCTACAGATCTCATATGCTCAATCCCATTACCTTCCAATTAGCCGGCAACAGAACCATTTGTTGGTTTTGATTCCCTTTTATCTATTTACTCTTAGTGGTCTTAAAGGATTCTGATTCTATTGACCATTACAGATTGACCTCGGTTCATAACTAAGAAGCTTCCTAACAAAAGCCCTTAAAGCCTATCGACCCCTCTGGTAACCCAGAAGGCAACGCAGTACGCAGAGTGCATTGCGTCGTCTCACCCAAGATAGCTCTATGGGTGGCTGCAATACTCAGGTGTTTGCAACCTAAGACTAAGTGAGATATGCACCTTTACCTTTATTCAATTCATTTAACATCTAGTATAACATTCATTCTATGCATGCATGCGGAATATCAAATTTACTTAGTTACTTCATTCATCCACTAATCAAACACAAAGACACATTCATTCATTCACATAACATAGTGTTACCATGGTTCACCCCCTCCTGGGCTACGTACACAAAGATCTGGCTCTAAGGATTTTATTATAGTTTGGAAATCTCCATGCCACGCATGGTTACAATCTTAGTTATTCTTCCATCCCATGGCTCCTCGATCCTTGCGAGGCTTACTAGATCGCACCGGGCTCCTCAGCCTGCGATCTAACCCTCAGGATTGATTCACTCATGTCCTTTCTAGCCCTCCCTCTTAGTAACTCGTACCGTCCTTACAATTCTCTTCCTTTCTTCATATATCTCGCCTTTCCCCCCCTTTAGCTCTCAAGATCTATGTATATATCTCTTCTATTTTTCTTTGGCTCACCATCCATTACAATATATTACAAAAAACCAAACCCTAGCATCGTTAGGTATTCTATGCATGCACGCGTGCTAATTTTCCTTCCATCTGTCTCTTTCCTCTTGCATGCTTCTCTTCCAAAAATAACCTTTCTTTCTTATTCAGCCTGCATCCAACACACACTTTCTCCTTCTCTCTTTCCCTACTCTCTCATATCGAAAAGTAGTTATTTTTCAGTTTGCACATTTGTTTGTGAGGGAATATTTCACTCTTCTCAATCTGGTCTCGATCTGCTATGACTTGACCCAAAGTCACTAGGGAAATATCTCCTCAACCGAATTGGCGACCATACTAGGGATTCTACTAGTTTGGGTCAATTTGTTTAGGGTCCCTTGCTTGTTGCTTTCCTTATTGTGTTTTCTGTATTTTTTGGGTTTTTCATAGAGCTTTAGCTTCTCAGGACTTGTTTTCAAGATCTGGAAGCCCTCTTCTTTGGAGTCACTTTTTAATTTTCTGAAGTTCCCAAGCCATCCGCGAGTTTCTTCTTTATAGCACGCACACATCTGTGAGTTTCTCTTATACAACCCATGGACA
Source organism: Picea mariana (assembly GCA_032191745.1). Taxonomy (NCBI): domain Eukaryota; kingdom Viridiplantae; phylum Streptophyta; class Pinopsida; order Pinales; family Pinaceae; genus Picea; species Picea mariana. The sequence goes on from JASDQU010011353.1 coordinate 297,326, forward strand.
TCCGCGAGTTGCACTGCATACAGTCGCGGACCTCTGTTAAAGTAGAGTTTTTTTTTTAAATCTCTTTTGCTTCTAGGTTTGGTGTTTGGTTTTGTCAGTTCCCTTGAGTATCCTAACTCCCTTTCTGGCTTTTCTCTGTTCTGAAAATTTTTTATCATACAGAAAAGGAAAAGAAAATCTTTGTGATTGTCATTTTTTATTATATTAAAGGTTCTTAGGTGTTTGAAGCTCCATTCATGTTTATCTGGAGGTGTTTCCAGTTTCATTGATCTTTCAGTGGATTTAGGATATTTGTTTCTCTCGTTATACCTACTTTCCTTTGTTTGAAAAAGAAAAAGAAAAATTGCATTTATTTGCTTTTCATTTCTTTTGAAAAAATGAAAAAGAAACAAAATGCGTGTGTTTGATTACATCTCCTTTCTTGAACCCTTGCCTCTCATCATTACAAGGAAAGAGTTAGTTATTTATCATTCATGTAGTTACATTTCCATAGCACTTTGGTAGAGGTAGGCTTTCTTGCTTGCTCTATTCCTACACTCGCCTGGTCTTTGGCAGCCTCCGCTGCTGTGGCTAGTCTGGCTTCTAGTGTTTTGATGAGGCGATTTTTTCATTTCAGCTGGTTTTTCAAAACCCCGACTGAAAATTGGTTTGTTGTGGCATATGCCCCTAATGTCCCAGCTATTTCCGTTGTGAACTGATCATTCTTCTTGTCCTTCCCATCAGTCATAACTTTGTATTTATTGGCTATTGATTCCCTTTCCTGATAGAATTCTCTCTTTACCACTGCCTTTCTCTTCTTATCAAAGAAGAACTCATTTGGAGGGAGCTCTTCCACCCTTATAGACCTCAATTATTCATTTAAGATCCACCCTGCGTCAATATTTCCCTGAGTGGACTGCAAGGGAGTAACTGATGCGATAGGATCTCCGATTTGCTTCGCTGATTATCCCAGAGTAGTAACCGGAGTCGGCTTCTTCGGCGGGTCGGGAGTATTTATCTTTGCTTTCGGACTCTTAGTTTTCTCTCCCCCGTCCTGGTGTTTTTCTTGACCGAGAGTCGCATCCTTGGAGCCTTCGGCATCTTTTTGTTTCACCTCCACTGTACTCGGATTCTCACCCCGTAATACTGCGGGAAGGCAACTGCGTCAATGTTCTTGTAATTTCAGAACATCGGCCCTCTCTTCAGGTGCCAAGGTTTGTATTTGAGCTAAAATCTCGGCATAATATCTTGCGCCTCGTAAAATGTCATCCGAGGGTGAATTTTCGTGTTCAAATCTCTTGAGTCCGCAACTAGCCAAATGATTACTCACGACCCTTTGCGGATCGTGCTTCTTGAATTCAATACGGACCAACTTTAGGTCTTCCAGGGCTGCTGCCTCAGCTTTAGCATGCCCAAAATCTAACAAAGAATATGAATTTAAATGAACAGGAAAAGGTGGCCATACCTTTTTTGAGTATCCCTTAAGCTCCTTGCTTATACCACCGATTACTATTTGTCTAGCAACCTCTTGACAAGATAGCTTGTTGGGAATGAATAATGGCAATGCATGCGGGGGAACAAAAGCCCCAAAAAATCTGAGATATGAGAATTCGGCTTCTACATACCAGTCAGCTATGCTACTCAAATTCGTCGCTATACTGTCTGAGATCATGGGTGTCGGGTGGCCGAAAATAGTGACATGTAGCGATACCATCACCCAGTTGAAGATTTCATATACAAAATCTGTCGCTTTGTTTTCCCACAATTTCAAATGATAGACGTGGATGGGCTCATCCTCCGCTGGATTCCAACTCCAGTTCATTAAGGGAAATGGTGTTAGAAAGCACACGACGTCCATAATGTATGCAGACATAAAAAATGAAGAAATATTTCCGCTCTCTTTCTGCGCTCGATACTCTGTAAACCGACTGGTCAAGCTATCAGACAACATTTTCACCCAGTCGAAGGAACAGCCTTCGGCGACTTGATGTATTAGAGGCACCCATTGAAGAAAGAAATGTGAGGTGTCCTCTTTGCCATATAATCTGCATGTCATCATAGCTACATACTTGAACTGTGGTTCCAAGGAAGCTATTGAATATATACCATTACTATCTACCCTGAACTTCGCAGGGTGCGAAACCCAATCTCTTATTAAGCTAGACATAGTCTTTTCATACTGCACACATTCCTTATGTTTGAACTTTTCCAAGAATTCAACATCATATGTAAGGTCGGACGTTGTGGGCAACTTGTACATAGCTTGCAGATGTTTAGGTCTGAAAGTCCCGATGGTGACCTTCTGCTCATTTATGATGGTTCTGGTTGGTATGTCCACATGATCTAATGCCCATCGGACCATATCATAGTAGGGGAGCAGTCGTGGCCTGGCCGCTACTTTATGCATTCCCGATTGAATGACAATCTTATATTTAGTGGTTATGTTGTCTTTTTCATTGTCGTTGGAATCATCAGAATAATCCACTAGTTCGGCCTGCAGAACATCAGAAATGAACGACCAGTTCGGGACAGAGTCGACACTTCGAGGTGAAGTATCAACGATGTTGTTCAAACCTTGTCCTGAAACCTCAACGCTGGCTTTAGATGCTTTTCGTGGGGCCATGACGGGAGATCCTGCTTTAGCTCTTCTGCGATAAAAATATGTATACATACAGGAGTTAGCTCACTGAGAAAGTGTGCTCTACGTAATATAGAAATGAATTTGTTATAACGAATAACAGCTCTATATATTCGAAAACTCGGTACTTTTTAAGAACAGATCGGTCAAATCATGTTTAGAAATAAATTTAGCAATAAAAACCCAATCTTTATTTGTCGATTCGTCTTATTTCTAATTAATGCCATAAATTTTGGCGGTTCGAAATGTCAGTTGGCATAAGGAAGAATTAAGACTGCCTCGTAAACTATGCAAGCATCAAAACACGGAAGATACTGATTTAGGTTAATTAATCCAGTTTTACCAAAGTTAATTAATCTTTCGGTACTCGTTGTATCGGGAAATTTCGCTTTAACCCTTTAAACCTCTAACACCCGAAATTGCGATGATTGACTTTGATTAATAAAAACGTAATTGTGATTAGGCGCTTAATTGATTACGTAATTATTTGTATCGCCATATTGCGACTCAGAGCTTCGAAGGTATAACTTTCGGGAAGTTTTCATGCCGAGTCGCGAAACCGCGAGATCGTGGCGATACGTTTTACTTAAAAAGGAGGATAAAAATGGATTAAGTGTTTAATTAATTATGTTCGTATCTTTATCGCGACTTCACGACTTGGGCTTAGACAATGTAGCTTTTTTAAAAGAGAACAAGCTGAGTGGAGAATTACCGACAAAACTTAACCATGGCTTATCTTTTACCTTTAACCTTGACACGGGTTACTAAAATAAGGACTTCGTGGTTTCGGCTATCGGGGTTACGACAATAAGACTTTTGGATTTAGTGAACACCGAGGTGAGAAAACCCAATGATGTTTAATCGTGATTTAGGAAAATTTTACTCCCGTTACTGCCCTGGGTAAAATTTTAAAGCGATTTCGCTATTTCGTTGCTCGGGACTTGTGAACTACGTGATCTATAGCATCCAACATACGAAATCCCGAGGTAGAACAAAAGGGGGAAAGTTTTTTGCCGAAAAGTAGAACTCGCCTCGAGAGTACAATAATTATCGTTGCTTGCGTGATAAGACTTCAGAGATTTTGAAACTTCGGGTGGAAAATACGAAAAACCATCTTTCGATTTCTAGCATTAAGACATGAAATTCGAGACGGGCTAGAAAAAACAAAGGTGGCTCCAACAGATCCCATTCATCATGACCCTAGTTGGCCTGCGGTCCCAACCAAACTACTTTCAGACATACCCAAATTCAAAGGGAAAAGTGGCGAGGATCCACAGAACCACGTAATGATGTTCCACTTATGGTGTTTATCCAACTCGCTTAATGACGATTTGATTCGATTGTGTTTGTTCCAGCATACTCTTACTGGAGGCACTGCCAAGTGGTACATTGAACTTGAAAGGGGGAAGTACTCGACTTTTGGTGATTTAGCAATGATTTTCCTAAACCATTTCCAACTCCCTGTGTGATACGATGCCGAGACATAATTGCTGGCCAATTTCGAGCAAGATAAGGCCACACACATTTATGATCATATTCGGGATGGAGGAGAAGGAAGATATTGATTAAAGCTAAGGTTCTGCCAGAGTTTCTCCTTGAGTGGTTCCTAAAATCTCTACTCCCGTACATTTCGAAGGACGTTGTGACTTCAGGAGTGTTTTCAGAAGAACAAGCGATATTTTAGGCGCAACAACTAGAGCTCATTTACTCTCAATCGGGTATGCTCTATGATATTATGATGGATGTTCTGCGTTCTACTCTTGACTTGGCAAAGCCAAAGTCTAACCCACATGTCGATTGCATAGTGGGTTCTACTCAAACTAAAGTCGTAGACCTGGCTACAAGCTAGATGAAAAAACTTACTATTCAACAACCTGTGACTGGTCCGACCTTTGGCTCGGCCACCCCCTCCACCCAGTCTTCCAACGTACATTCTGTGCAAATGAAGACTTCGAAGGATCCTCAACAACCCGACGAGAAGAAAAAAGGAAAGGGTAAGAAGGGTAGTGGGGACAATAACAAAATGTATGATAAGAATGTTGAGGGGGGCAAAGATGAAAAAAGGAAGGTGAAATTTCCTTGCAAGATTTGTGATGAAGATCACCTTACACATCAGTTCCCATGGATGGAAGAATCCCAACGTCTTATAAAGTTGAATCAACAACAACGGCCTGTTGTGTTGAAGAATCCCTTTCCACAAGGGCATAATTTGCAGGGTGGTTCTTCCAACTTCAACCCACAAGGGGGCACCTCAAGGGCACCTTTGTCTGATGGATATCAAGGAGTGGTGAATATTCTTATCCATTCGAAGCTAAAGGATGCAAATTTGTTGACAAGATCTTGGAATTATGATAATCTAGAGTTGATTGATAAGGGTAAGAATGCTTCAAAAGATCATGCCCCTCTTCACATAGAGAAGCCTAAGAAAGAGACAGTGTTGTGCATACCTAAGGGTGTCTATAAATGGACAAAACATAACCCTAATGCGAGAGTCGCCCCCAATTATTTGATTGTTGAGGATTTGGCTCAGATGCCCTATGCAATGTCTTCTTTGGAGGTACTCCAAAGTTATTGTCTGCCATAGGAGCTATTGATTCCTCTTGTCAACTCGTAATGAAGTTCAATGCTACTAAAGTAAATCCCCACCTTTCCTATCATGTAGCTTTCCATATTGGTGTTGTTTGGAACAATCTTTTGGTTAAGAGAATCGTTGTTGATGAGGGAGCTTCAACAAGCGTAATGTCCTTGTCATGTTGGAAAGCTATCGGTTCTTCTGAGCTTACCCCCTCTCGTACCCTCTTGACTACCTTCGATTGATGATCATTTTGACCACATGGTCTAACTACTTCTTGTCCAGTTAAGCTAGGGGGGAATATGTTTGCATGGAGGTTGAAGTAGTTGATGCGTCGCTCGACTATAATCTATTGTTAGGAAGAAGTTGGAAATATGCCAAGACAATTGTCGTCTCAAAAATATTCTGGATTATATGCTTTCCCCACAAGGGAAGAATTGTAACCATTGATCAGGTGGCGTCCAACCTTTATGATGCGACAACTAGCACATGAACCACCATCCTGTGGATAAAAAACCCTCAGACGACAATTGAGAGTATCGGTTGTGGAATGTATGCTTCATTGATGGGATATTTTAATTATTCCACACTGATTTTGTATGTTCGCACCACTTCGGTCGTCTTCCACAAGTTGAGTTCTAGGAATTTCATTTATAAGGTCGCTCCGTTTAGAATGTCGTATACGCATGATCCATGGACGCAACCCTCATCATCTAGTTTGGTTGAAGGTCGAGTCCATGATGGGATGACCGAACCTTTATCTACAGTTGAAGTAGCTTATCAAACAATTCAGTAGGCCACGACAGACCCAGATCAAACTCCCTCAGTCATGGAGGAGGATAATCTTTTTCCTAAGCCTGTTTGGTCTCAAAACTCTTCAAACTCCCAAGACTGTTTAGACATTGTCTTTCCATTGGATGAAGCTATTATCAAGGAAATGGTTGGAGTTGAAAGGCCATGGGGGGATATGCATCACAGATCATACTTCCTCCCTGAACTCAATCGTGTAGAGAATGGAGAGTTTAAGTCAACTATCGTTAGAAGTGTTGATAGGACAGTCAACCCCTTAGCCAGGCATGGTGTCTACAGTGAAGGAAATATGGATAATATATCGGATACGATTCCGATCAACATCTCTAGGAATATCGATGTCGTTGAAAACATCTTCATCGAAGCAGATTGCTCACAAGACGAAATCGTTCAATACATGACACTTTTTAAAGAGTTTCAAGACGTGTTTGCATGGTCTTATGAGGAGATGCCTGACATCGATCCTCAAATAGTTAAACACGAAATTCGAACCTACGAAAATGCAAAGTCAGTTCGACAAAAATTGAGACATGTAAACCCTAGGAAGGTGACAAAAATAAAAGCAGAAGTGGAAAATCTACTTAATGTAGGCTTCATCTACCCCATGCCTTTGAAGAAATGGCTCTCCAACCTAGTTTTAGTTGATAAAAAGTAGGGCATAATTTGTGTATGCATGGATTTCCGAGACTTAAATAAGGCTTGTCCCAAAGATAACTTTCCAATGCCTTTCATCTACCAGATCTTAGATGAGTGCACAGGGAGCGAAATATTTTATTTTATGGACGGTTTTTCTAGTTATAACCAGATTGAGATTCATCTGGAGGACCAACATAAGACAACCTTTATATGTCCTTGGGGAACCTTCGCTTATAAGAAGATGCCCTTTGGTCTTAAGAATGTTGGTGCTACATTCCAGCAAGCCATGATGTTCTGTTTTCATGACTTGAAGCATATAGTGGAGGCATACTTAGATGATTTGAAAACTCATTCACAGAAAAGAGCCCAACGTCTATTACACATCTTCTTGGTTTTTGAATGATGTCGTTACTATATGATTTGATTGAATCCGCACAAGTGTATATTTTGTGCGACCTCTGGTCATCTTCTTGGATTCATTGTTTCAACGAAGGGGATCATGGTTGACCCCTTCAAGGTTGAGGCAACAATTTTGTTGCCTCTCCTGCGTATGATTAGACAACTTCAAATCCTGCAGGGAAAGGAAAATTTCCTCCGGTGATTCATGTCGAACTATGCCAACATCATGAAAGGATTCATGCGCCTTTTGAAGAAAGGCATCCCATTTTATTGGGAAGAATCTGCACAACATTAGTTTGATGTGTTAAAAAAACTTTGGTTTCGACTCATTTGTTGAGTCTCATCGACTACAATCGAGATTTCTTGTTATATTTGGTAGCAGTCGAATCCTCAATTGGCATTGTTCTTGTTCAAGAAGATGATGAGCTCCAAGAGCACGTCATCTATTATTTAATCTGTGCATTCGTGGGTCCTGAACTCAAGTATTCGCACATTGAAAAGGAAACATTGGCAACATTTCATGTTGTCTAGTGGCTTCAACACTATATTTTGTTGCGTAAGACAACTGTTGTCGCCACCGTTAATCCATTCCAATACTTTTTTATTAGGCGAATTATTGGCGGGAAGTATAACAAATGGATTGTTGTGCTTCAGGAATTCAATTTGGATTTTGCATCTGTGAAATCCAAGAAGTATTTGGTCTTCGTCGAGTTAATGTCATATTTTTGAGTTGAGCATGGGGAAAGTAGAATGAAAGACTCATTTCCAGATGAGCATATATTCCTTGTCTCTTCGTCTGACCTGTGGTATGGAGACATTCTTATATATCTCCAGATTTTGAAGTTCCCTCCAAACTGTTCATGAGATGAGCGACGATGGATTCATCACATGACTAAAAACTACCTCATTATCGTAGAAACGGTGTATCAACATGGGGTGGATTCGATTCTTCGTTGTTGTTTGAATTTTGAAGAAGCAAAGGTTGTGTTAAATGATTGCCATAGCGAAGCATGTGGTGGTCATCTATATGGGTTGGAAACAACCCAAAATATTTTGTGTGTCGGGTACTTTTGGAGCACGATATTCAAGGATTGTATCGAGGTGGTCAAGAAATGTCACCCATGTCAGATCTTCACTAAGAAAATGTGCACGCATCCTGCTCCCATGTTTCTCATTATTACTATTGTCCCTTTTACCAAGTGGGGGATAAATTTTATGACATGCCACCCGACTTCGGCTAGGGGGCATCATTACATTATCGTGGTCGTGGACTACTTCACCAAGTGGGCTGAGGCTATGCCAACATTTTCTAACGATGAGGAAACTGCAGTACTGTTAAGTTTTAATCAGGTCATAGCTAGGTTTGGGGTTCCGAAGGAGATTGTCACTGACCATGGCAGTCACTTTTAGAACTGCATGATGACTGGATTAGCATCAAAAATGGGTTTAGGTAGGAGCATTTGTCTCCCTACTATCCTCAGGCCAACGGTCAGGTTGAAGCCATAAATAAATCATTAAAGACGATATTAGGAAGAATGATTAACTCAGCTCGAACGAATTGGCACTTGATTCTATATCCAGCATTGTGGGCTTACCGGATCTCAGTCAAAACTACTACTGGTTTTTTGCCTTTTCAACTTGTCCATGGAGTGGAAGCAGTTTTTTCGATTGAATGTGAGATCCCTTCATTAAAAATCACAGTTTAGCTCCTTCCTGATATGACTCAACTAGAGGAGCACCTATTTTATCTCGAACATCTTGACGAGCAACGTCGAGATGCAACCTTAGCACGAGGTGCACAAGAAGTGTGTTAAGTCTCAATATGATAAATTTATTTGTCCTAGGGTTTTCTCCGAGGGAGACCTTGTGTTGGTCTATGACCAGAACAAGGACCCCCTGGAGGTAGGAAAATTCAACCCCATGTGGTACGGACCATATGTCGCACAACGGGTGTTGGAGAAAGGATCTTATGAGCTCACAAATTTTGAAGGTAATGTGTTGTTGGAGCCCATAAATGGGATCTATCTTGAGAAGTACTATGCTTGCACCCAAAGGCTCGAGCATTAGCACTTTTTTGTAACTATTGTTTATTTTGTACATGGTTTTGTATGTAATTTTTTGTCCCCTTGTTGCATTAGTAATTGTTGTGCTTTTGCTATGTGGTAGCTGCATGAAGAGTCATTGGTCTACTTTGGATTCGCAGATGGTGCTAGTCGCCATACTTAACATTTAGTATCCTCTACGTGGGTAATCTATTCGCCTTCCAACCAACTGGTGTCCACTAGAGGTGCGTGTCTCGGGGCGACTACTAACAATGTCGTTGAGTATAGTGCAGTTTTTGAGCTTTTGAGAGATGCATTGTCACATGGCATTAATCACCTTCAAGTGTGGATTCGCATTTGGTGGTCTCACAGTTGAATGGTTTGTATCGAATGCACAATCCAGTGTTGTTATGACTTTTCCTTAGGGTATGTCTTTTGGAACGTTCATTTGATGTTATTACTTATGAGCATGTTCCTAGGAGAACTAATGAACTAGTTGATGCCTACGCTAATTATATTTTAGATTGACATGTACATCACTAGTAACATAAGCACACACATTCACATGTAAATATTTGTATTTGCAAGTAAAACACATAAAAAATATATAACGCACAAAAAATATAGTATATATATATATCAAAAAGAGATCCATAAGTACAAAATGTGGGGCCCCTAGCCCCTGAATGTCAAATAATGTTATATAAGTACAACAAATTGTGCTATGAGCACATAGTGTATCTAGGCCTAAGGCCAGTGGACTCTATCATAGAAAAGGATGACGTTTGTCAAATGCCAGAACAGTCTAACCCATGGTCTGGGTACCCCCACAACATGGCGTTGCATGCCTACGAGGAAGTCATCAATAGTCGCCATAGGCACGTTGCGAGTGAGGGCCTCGATTTCTGCCCACACTACACAAGGTCCTGGCTGCGTTGTCACTAAGACCCACCTCCTATTTTCCTCGTTGGTTGTGTCACATGACATCAATCGACCTCACAGGTGCTCTATCTGCATACAAAGTAAAGTACTTATTAGTATGATGGATCTAAAAAAAAGTTAGGTATTTTTACCTTTCCATATATATTCGAAAAATAAAAAATTAAATAACGTAAAACAACAAATTACCTATATCTTGCGGCTCATCCCCAGGAGGAATGATGACATTTGAATCATCAGTGAAGTTGATTCCAACATAGGGGTAATCCTCGATGAAGGGAGTCTGCCACTCCCACCAACCATGAAAGTCGTCACCATATGGGTTAGATAATTTCCCAACTCAGCCCATCGAACCATGGCAGGCCATGGTTGCAAGTGTCCCCATATATATATTCTCAGGCTTATCATATGAACCCTCTCAAAGAAGAAGGTGCATAGGACACTGTCGAAGCCAAAGTTCTTAGTTTTCTTGAGATTGCAATCTGTAAGTTGAGACTTCATGCAGTTTAGCATTGTCGTACTCTAGTCGAACATAGTGGGTCTCGAGAATTCAACCCCATGTTGCATTCGGGGCCGAGAAGCCAATGCAAAGATTTGGATCCTACGATCTGCACCATAGTGTAAAGAATGACTCAGAGGCTCAAATTGGTAACGTTTTTGATGGGCACTCAAGAACCACTCTTCTTAGTGTCTCCATCACAATACTCATGGATGTAATCATTGATAGTTTTCCCATCTCCACCTTGAGTTTGGAAGTTTGGTACTTCCCCTCTCCTGGACAAACCAGTGATAAAATAGATATCTTCTATGGTGATTGTCAATGATTTCCCCACAAACATAAATGCTTCAGCATCAGGGTGCCAATAATCAATCAAGAGGTTTAGTAATATCTGTTGAGCCCTCATACCACCAACCTGAAATTTTTTATGCATGCCACATGCACGTAATTCTTGTTTGGTATCATCATCATCAAAGCTCACCCGGTCCACTTCTCCATGTTCACGATGTCTCTAGTGAATAAACATCATGTCCAATTTCAAGAGATTGTTAAGTTAGTATTTGTTTTTCAAAACGTTTTTGAGCATTCGCAGGCGTTATTTCTAACAATTGCAGATATCGTGACTAGTGTTTCTACCAGTTGCGGACATCCGTAGAGTCGATTTTGACAATGAAGGCTCAAGCCCCATTTTTCCATAAAAATGAGTAAATGAAAAATGAAATTGCAAGATAGGATGTAGGTACTTACTTGGTCCAGGCAGAAAAGGATTTCGTTGCTCTAAGCTCCACGAATCTTCGTTGGAAATTCAAGAATTTCTTGGTCACTTTGGGTAATTTTTGGTAAAATGGTAAAAATGACTTAGCAAATGGGAAAATATGCTAGTATTTATATCAAATTGTAAAAACCCACTTCCTATAGTTTTGATATTTTTCCAAAAAATCAATGAATGAATAGCCCCGTGTAGATTTGTGGTTGTTTTTGCAGGTCTTAGGCTATACTTTGGACAATTTTTGGTCTCTTTTTGTCAATTGGTCGAGTCTTTCAGAAGACTCTGGGCAGGTAATGTTCTCATAACTGACATTTAGTATAGGACGGATTCACCTGAACTGTTTGCATTATCATTTGTCATTTTCACTTAAACCTAGGGTCAACCCCATTAACAAGCAATGGAAATTTCTTCTCTGCTCAAAAGTATCATTCTGTTAATGGTAGAGCCTACCTTCCATAGGTGCTTTAGTTTAGAATCTCATTGTATGATGGCGCTCATGTTGCAAGTCTGTCCTTTAGGCTCAGGAGTCCTGGTTAGCCCCGCCATGAGTTTATGTTTGAACCTCATGCTTCTTACTCAGTCTTATTTTGGATATTACCTGGGGGACTCCCTTCCTTATATGCTGCTCACAACAACATTATGGATTCCATAGTTAAGCTCTTTTCAGACTCCTTAAAATTGAAAATATTATCGAGTGATCTTGTTTCTTTCACGCTCGTTAAATGGACATGAAGGAACATATGTTCGGCATAAGTTTACCCCTTTTCGAACCGAATAGACTAATTACGAAAAAGGTATACTCTAGTCTACTAACTAGAAGAGTTCTCCTCAATTTTGTTTTACACTTTTTTGGGCTCAAGAGACTAAATTTACGAAAAAGGACACTGGAGTTTTAGTTAAGCTCTTTTCAGACTCCTTAAATATGAAAAGATGACTGAGTGACCTTTTTTCTTTCACACTCATAAAATGGATTTGGAAGGAAGTCTTTTCAGTATAAGTTTAACCCTTTTCTGGATTGAACAAACTATTTACGAAAAAGGAATACTCTAGTTAAACATTAACTAGAAGAGTTATCCTTGGTATTATTTTACTCTTTTTCGGGCCCTGGAGACTAAACTTACGAAAAAGACCACCATGGGAGGATTACTTCTGAAAGTTGAGTTGTAACTCCATTGCATATTGACCGCTCGCACTTTTAGGCCTAATGTTGGCTTCAACATGCTACAGTTGAACCAATTGCTTATGCATTCCTATCAGTTCCCAACCTTGCAATTTATGCCTTTGCGACTCAACACCTTATCATTGGAGGAAACATTCCTTGAGTGTCATTATCCTGCACATGCTTTCCTTGCATTGAGCATAGGTATGTTTCTTGTGATCTGGGACTAGTTTGCTTGCACACGACACTCGTTTCGTCCACTATACTATAGCATTATTTTATTCCTTTTCGGGCTTTTATAATATGAAAAAGACAAAAAAATAAAAAAACCAAAAATAAGGGGGGAAAGCGTTTATCTCTTGTGTTGGAAACAACCTTGTATACCTTGACATAAGCAGAATCTTGAGTCAATATCTCATCATTTTGGGTCTAGTATGGCTTTAAGAAACTTTTTTTCATTTTGAGTTTTATCTCCCCTGGTTGGTTATTCTTCCAACCATATGGAGCGTTTGTTGGTGCCTCCTATATCACAAATGTATCCCATTTTATATTCCATGTTGCCTAAGTCACATAATGTGTTGTGCTTCTGTTCAAGGGAACGTTTCAACCTGAGTTGTCTATTCTACACTTAGTTTCTGACCTTGCAAGTCGGCTTTCCCGAGTCAGTCAAGTCAATCTCATCATCACAAGTATCTGTCTCTTCGTCTGATTTCTTCCAAATATTTGGCCATCTGCCACACCTCGTGTTCGATGATGAAGGATGCCTTAATGCCTTTCTTCTAGTGGTATGCCTGACTTGGGAAGATAATACTCTTACTTGATGTTTGTTGACGGTTTTTGTTCTTGGATCAGTTGTTTAGAAACCTTCACGGGTTTACTTCAATGCATCCTCACCTCTCAAAGTTTATAATGTATTTCGGCCATCATTTTTTCCTTTTGACCTCACATTAGGAGGCATCTGTTATAGCACAAAATGCCACACCTATGCATTTGTGCCATCGTCTAATCCTTTCCCTTGGCTTGCTAGACAAATTCCCAACTTGCCTCATGCAAATCATCTAAAAAACATGTCTTTTGCACATATCCATGGGCTCCTTTGATGAAACACGTGGACATCCATGACTTGTCAGTATTAAACCCGTGGATGTCGTAAAAAATTATGAAAAATAAAATAATTCCAAGTTTTCGGGCAGGTTTTTCGGTTGGGCTCGTTTCCTAAAGTTCCCATGCCCGTACAAAATGGATTCCAAATTCTGTAACCCCTTAGGGAAGATACAAAAACACCATTGAGGGATAAAATGAGGACAAGTCTTTTGGTGCAAGGTTATGTTGTTGAAATCTAGCAAGATTCCCTATTCCTTTTATCCTCTTAGTGTCATCCCCTAACCTGGAAACTCCTTTTCCAGTGTTTCTTCCTTTTCATATAGTCATAAAGTGTCTCTTTATCCTTATTGGGCTATTCAAGGAAGAGCCTCATTGCTGAGTAGATGCTTGAAGGATCTGTGGAGGAACCCATGTAGTTGGCTCTGAATCAATGCCAGAAATGAGTCAGGCTGTAACTAACTTTGATATTTGGTGTTAATAGAAGAGTTATATGTCCCTCAAATTTTGTGTTCATTTCAATATTGTATGTTATCATTTTTCATACTTGCTTTGGATATAACACATGATATATATGCTACTTGATTACGTAAGTACCTCCTTGCAACATTTGTCTTGATTTCATTTTACAGGCTGGTTCTGGAAAATGTCAGAAGCGCTTCAAAAAGTAGGAGCAGGGATCGACATCGAACGAAAGGTTTAAGGTGCACACTTTCTCCTTCTCTCTTTCCCTACTCTCTCCTAGCGAAAAGTAGTTATTTTTCAGTTTGCACATTTGTTTGTGAGGGAAGGTTTTAGTCTTCGCAATCCAGTCTCGATCTACTATGACTTCACCGAAAGTCACAGGGGAAATATCCCATCAACAATCCTCTAATGAAGAATCATTATTGACATGTCTATTAGTTGAATTTTGTTCCTCTGTCATATTTAATTCTAATGAATTTTCTTCTTCACAACCATCATCAAAAGGAGTTTCAAAAACATGTTATGATTGCTAAGAAAGTGAAGAACAAACTCCTAATGTGTGTGGTTGTGAAAAAGTCTCAAATTCAATGATTGGCTCAAACGAAGAAAAAATAGGACCAAGATTAACCACGGGATCATTGTCTTTCATATCCTGAGAAATATATATACTATGTTCATCAACTTTTGTTTCATTATGTTTATAATTTGAAAGAACAAGGAAGGAGAACCATTATAGTAGATATTTCTCAGAGGGTAAATCTTCAGGATGAAATCTACAACAAAACAACATAAATCTAGAAGAGAATTCTTCAATGGACGCATTTTCATGTATTGAAAGATTATTCATTTCAGAACACAACATGTCATAATCGTAATTCTGAAGAGAAATAAGAAATACTCCCATGAATTGGTTCAATGAGTGAATAGATTTCGTTGGTAATGCTTTGAACCACCTTTCAATTCTTCCCCGGAAATTAAGAGTAAATAACCTGCAAAATTCATTGTCATTAGATGTTCCAAAAGATTTACATTTAAAAATAAACCAACAAAGATGTCCAAAAGCAGAAATTGTACTCTCACCATCAAAGCCTAGTTTTGACAAGGATTTGACTGTCTTTTGGGGAATGCTTCGAGTATACTAGCACGAACTAAAAGCATGCTCCAAAAAAAAAGATTGGGAGAGGAGCCATGAGTAAATAAACACGTTTAAAAATAAAGACTCCAAGAGGCCAGCTTGTCAGTCTGACCCTCCTTCTAGTGCCATTTGTTGACGGGCGAAAATGACCACATGTTAACATAAGGGAATCAACCCAGTCCAAGTTTCTTTAAACTTAACCCCAGCCATTTCGTGTAGCTACTTTCGACAGGTTTAAGGACTCCGCTAGCCATGAAATGTTTTTGCTCCCTAAGAGGAGACTTCATTTAAGCTCTTCTAAATTCCTAAAAATGATTTAAACCTGAACATGAAGAAAAGTTAAAACTAAAACTAACCTAAATGTGATCTAGTAACCATAGACATACAACTACCGAGTCACAAGTAGAAAATAATAAAAACAAAATCTTCTTCTACAAGAGAAAAACAATCTAAAATTAATCCAATTTATGTGTGTAGATAAATGATCAAAAATGTTGAAGTAATTCTTCATTAAGATCATTAAAGCTTTTGCTTATGGATCATATGAAAATCATGACAAATAAAAGAGACTTTTAATAATGCACAAGATGAATCAATTCACAGTTAAATAGATCAAAATAAATGAAAATAATAATCTTGAGAAATAAATTTCAAAAGACTATAATTATAAAATATTAAATGAAAGATTTAAAACAAAGTTCAGATTTCATTCAAGTTTACATAAAACAATGATAAAAAAAAATGAGTGTGGCTTTTATTACTCTGATGAAGACATTCATACACAACTTTTGAGACCAATTCTCAAATTCATGCATCACTGCTTCATGAAAAATATTGATCCTTCAACTGTTGGTGGAGCCTTCATTCCTATTCCTCTAAAAAAACAAAGTCTTCAAAGGAAAAAGAATGCTAAAATATTATAATAATTTTCTCTTCTCCGGAGACTCTCTCCCTCCTTTACATTTCTCCCCAATGATTCACTTTCTAAGAAAATCGCTCGTGAAGAGGTAAATCAACCTGTTCTGCAAGTGGGTTTTCAACTGTTTTGCGAGATTTTCTTTGTTTGGCGAGAAATTGCATTTGAAATTTGTTGGTCAGTTCTGATTTCGCCCAAATTCGTCCTGTATGTCGATAATGGTCTGAAGAATTCTCGAACGATCTACATCTATTTGGATGAGTGATTAACATCGCAATCAAGCTCCAAATATAAAAAATAAACTCCTAAAACAAACAGATCACAATAGATCATTAATTAATATAATTTAGGGTTATGTAGCTAAATATTTAAAAACAAATAAAATAATAAAATAAATTTAATTTAAATAAATGAATATCACAACTATACAAAAATATTTTCACACCAATCACATATATTAATATACAGATAGAAAACTTAATTAATTACTGGATATTATAATTTAAAGCTTGTAATGCCGAGATAATGATCGTATTCATTCCTTAAGAAATTTTCAATTTCTTGTTTGTCTTTGTTCATTAAAACTTTTAAAAATTAAACCTTTCATGAATTATTTTTAAAAAATGTCAAAATGCTCAATTAACATATTAATGCATTGAAGACAAACCAAGACAAAACTAGCAAAAGGTCATACTGATCCCTATTTCAAGCAACTCGAGCTACTGAATGAATTCGAAGAAGTTCATCTGAGTATGCACACCACATTGAATACCCAAAGAACCAAAAGATTCAAATGATGCAAATAATCCAAAGAATAGATGAAAACACAACACACCAAACGTCACAAAAAGGAAATTAAGAAGTCATCTTCTTCAAACCAAGCAAGACAAAATCAAAACAAAAAGAAAAATATGGTTTTTTTTTTTTTTTACAGATTTGAATGGGGACCCTTAAATTTTGTAAAAATTTATGGGGAGTTGTTGGGAGCCCAACACAACCTCACATAACTGAGTGCCTTAACAGTGCACTCCATCGCCAACTAGTCTACACCCCGGGGGCAATTATTAAAATAATATTAAATAGAAAAATATTTTATTTTTCTCATCACATTTCAAATAATTCCTCTTAATATATTTTAAACAATTTTGAAAATCACATCAAATTAAAAAATATTTCATTTCTCTTATAATGATTTTTTTATAAATCACATTTAATAGAAAAAAAAATCAATTCTGTCATTTCACTTCAAATATTTTGAAAGTAAGAATCAAATAATGACAAAATGTATAAAAATAAATTCACATTTCTCTCATCACACTTCAAATAATTTGAAAGTGGAAATAAAAAAATGACAAAATGTATAAAAACAAGGGTAATAGTTACAAAACAACTAATCCCTACCATTAAAAGATAGATATGTTACAATCAAGCATATTAAGAAAATCAATTCATCCATGTCATTGCACCAACAACTCACATGATTTGAAGAGGAAATTGTTAGTATCTAATTGCATTTTGATGGATCAAATTTCTCTAAATATATCTTTTAGTATCTCACCACGACACCCAATAGCTCACCCTAGCTTCTGACACCTAACTTGAGAGGTGTTTAACATGAAAAATTAAATAAGAACATGTTGTGGAACTATCATCATGATTTCATATGATTGTCGCATTGTAACACACTCTTTTATTCATTGAGAGAATGCTTTTGAATCTATTATAATTTAATGTCAAGTTTTATATTTTATATTTTATTACCACATTAAAACAAAAATTTCTATATATCAAACTAACAATGAAACAATATCCAAAAGCTATTCAATGATATTTTATTACCACATTAAAACAAAAATTTCTATATATCAAACTAACAATGAAACAACATCCAAAAGCTATTCAATGATATGATACTTACAATTTTCCATTTTGTATTCATGTACATGGTGTGTAGAAGGGACAATGTATTTTGCTAAAAGTTAAAGATTTTTAAAATTTCCAAAAATTTGTAGACACTGCTCAAATTTTGCTTCTTAGAAAGTAAGGTGCACATATGCATGCAACAATGTTCATTGTTTGTTTTTATTATTGTGGTGTAATAGAGCACAACATGCACACTTTTAATTATTATGTTGTAATAGTCCATAATAGTAGCGTCGTCATTTGTTGAAGTAACTAACTTTGTTGCTCCATCCATGAGCATAAAGGCAACGTATGTTCTAAATACTTGGAATAAATAAATATGTATTATTGAAACAAATATGAAAGAGAATACATAAAATACAATAATCATATTCAAGTTTATGAATGAGTTGGTTTTCCATTACCATATATGAAATATGCCAAAAGTTCATATTAAAGTTTAGGGAATGACATACATGAAATATGCAAAAAGTTCATATTAAAGTTTAGGGAATGACTTATTAAAACAAATATGAAAGAGAATACATAAAATACAATAATCATATTTAAGTTTATGGAATGAGTTGGTTTTCCATTACCATACATGAAATATGCAAAAGTTCATATTAAAATTTAGGGAATGACTTGTCTTTCATTTCCATATATGACAATATGTGAAAAGTGAAAGTTGATTTATAAATTTATAAATATTTATATATTATGTGATTGAACCAATATCATTGATATTTTTATAAATAAATTATTAAAATTTATTTAAATAATTGAAATTTGAATATTAAAGTTTAGAGAATGAGTTGTTTTCTATATTATGTGATTGAATCAATATCATTGATATTTTTATAAATAAATTATTAAAATTTATTAAAATAATTGAAATTTGAATATTAAAGTTATGTGATTGAATCAATATCATTGATATTTTTATAAATAAATTATTAAAATTTATTAAAATAATTGAAATTTAAATATTAAAGTTTAGAGAATGAGTTGTTTTCTATTGCTAGATGAAAATATGTGAAAAGTTAATTTACAAATCTACAAATATTTATTAAATGTTATGAAAATGCATATTATGTGATTGAACCAATATCATTGACATCTTTACAATTAAATCATTAAAATTTATTAAAATAATTGAAATTTGAATATTAGAGATTGGTAAGTAACATGTTTAGAATTCAATTGCTCATACTATAATTTAATTGAGAAATTATGACTAGAAAACTAAGATTAAGCATGGCAGAGTCATTGAGTGAACATAATATATAGATATTCTAATTAACATGAAGGCAATTCACATGTCCTCGATACAACCATCTTTGGCCACGACTCATGAAAATATCAAATAACACAAAACACATAAAAAGAATTCACCTTCATACACTCACATCGTCAATTCTAGTAGTGCATAATTGACCTACATAGATGACTTGTAGAGATCTAGGTAGTATGATGCCCGTCACATTAAATCTATGCTATGGGTAGAGGAAAAATTTTGAGTTGAGAGCTCCTTGCTATAGCCACTACAAGTTGAGAAATAATAATGGAGGAGAGTTGCCTAGAGAGTGCATGGAGGAATGTGATTAAGATCGGATGATCTCTCCATTTTAGCGGACATGTAGGTGTCTCTATTGGAAATCAATAAACCACATATGTTACACATTATTTTGGTTACCTCAGTAATCACCTGACAAGATGTGTTCATGTTCCCTAAAAATATTAAAAGAGACTTTCTCCATGAGAAAAGTGATTTGATTTCTTCTGCCAAAAACCATATGAAGGAAGATCATCACACCTTTCTATATGCATGGGGTGCGATGATGCCTGATCATCGCACTTTGCACTATACTGGAGTTGTGACGTCGTCGCATGCTGCTAGTGCATAGGGTGCGACGATGTTTAAAGCTTGGGAAAAGTCAAATTTCACGAATGTTCTAGAAGGTGAGGTGGCCTCCGATCGGTTTGGATCTTACTCACTTCTCTAATTTGGTGGGATCATCCTAATCTCCTCATCCATCTCTCTTTCACACTATATAAAGAGGGATCTCTCATGTAAAAGGCTAAGGTTGAATAGGCTAAGAATTGTATGGAGAGTTCTACTTCAGATTATGCTTGAGAGATTTTGCTTTAGTTCTTCAAGTCAAATTGTGGACCTTCTTCATTCAAGGCATTGGAGCAAAGGTGTGTGTGTTGGAGCAAAGAGCCATTGAAAGGGGACCTTGCAACATCAAGGCATGGGTTGTATTCTCCACTTTCTATTCACTTAATACAGTAATGCATTTCTCCCTATATAAGCATCTTATCTTCTATTGTATAATTCCTTGATCATATACATGGACTTCATTAGAGTACATGTCTCTTTGCTTTCCCTCTTTGTTGGTTTGTGGTTCTTAGACATGCTTACTATTTTGCAAACCCAAGGACGAAGCTACAAAGACGACACTAGCGAGGACAAGCATTGTTTAAAAGGCATGTCACTTGTAACTCATTAAACTAGTTCATATGATAATGAAGTTTAAGGCGAAGTGTGCATTTTGTTCTAGTTTCCAGTGAGATCTAGGGAGATCTGTTTATGTCCGCATTTACCGATTAATCCGATAACAACATCTAAGTTGAACACAAACACTTTTCCACAAGATTTCATGTTTGACACAATTTCATTGATCAAAATCTTCTCAGTTACTATTTGAAGAGAAAAGTGTGTCTTTAGTTACTACTTGAAGAGACAAGTCAATGGGAAGCTTTTCCATTTTAATGCCATTTCAAATATTGAACTTGCCAAGTTTGAGCCTTGAGATTTAAGTTTAATTTTATTTTATCCCTTTTAATTAATAATTGATCAATGTTTTTGTTAACTAAAAATTTACCCAACCATAGGGGAAAAATATCTATCATGTTTTCGGATTAAAAATTCCCTTCCCCTCTTGTTAAAATGTTTTAAGAAGGAAATTCATTTGTAACAAAGAGGTTTTATTAAAATTGTGAGATTAACATTATTTTTTTATCATGGTGGAAGGTGCATCCATGAGAGTTATTGATTAACTATATCTTCAAAATATTTCAACATGTAATCTAAATTAGTTGGATATCCAAGCAAATACAAGTCTTTCTTGGCCATGTGTCAATCTATCCATTTCACCATTTTCGACAGACATTTAACCGCCTTATCTAGCTACTCTAGCTCAAACTCCTTGCTAGTTATTCAGACAAAAATAATTAGTAGTGAGAAACAAACATCTATGTCTATTTTTCAAACATAAAATACTAACATTTTAGGAGGCAAAGTTGAGTTCTCACACATTGCACACCTCTAGTGCAAAACCATTACCGTTTGCAACATGAGACAATGCATTTCTCCATTTTTCAATAGTGTTTGAGTCATATTACATCATTCCTTTATGAATTCTCTTCTTTGCTAGGTTTTGTAGGGCTTGAACATACTTTTCATCTTTTCCCTTTGTCCATTGAACCTTAGCAAGCATGACATGGTAAACCACTGGAATAATGGGAGCCTTGGACTCCAACATCAATAAGAGCTCAATTAGGCACCAATATGATTCAACTTATTGGGGAGAGAAGATGGCCACATGGACGGAGGTGGTGCTAATAACATGTTAGATTTGAGAAAAAATATTGTTTCCTAGTCACATCTCTTGCTATTCCATAAAAGTTCTCAATCTATTTGAGAGAAGACAAAGGTAGAGAGACTTAGTGAAAGTTTCTGTAACATGAAGGCCATGATGGTTTATGAATATTGTTCGACAACACATGTATTCCAATAGAGGATGGACACCTTCAATAACCACTCACACAACCAGATCAAAGATCAACACACTGATGTTTTGACGTGGTAAAACCCCTACGGGGAAACATCCATGATCCCAGCCAACGCGGCCACTTGGAGAAGTTTATTAATGCAAAAAAAAAAATTACGGAGAGATTTTACAAGAGAGTTTCTCACAATCGATCATCATCAAATGACCCTCCATGCTCTTTAAATAGAGATCATGGACCAATTTGGTGTTAAGCCACGAATTAATGGTCGTTAAGATCGAGGAGAATATGAACCATCGGACCACTCTATGTCGGGAACATATTGTGACTGTCGGATTTCCTAACTACAAATGCATACTAAAGAAACACACTAAGAAACACACTTTTACCTAACAACACATTAGACCAAGTAGATCTTAACTAACTCCTAAGTGTCTAAATATCCTAACATCCCCCCTTAAGAAGAACTTGGGATAGGATTGAAGGATTTACAATAGTGACACAATAGGAGAAGGAAGGAGGCATTAGAGCCTATCCCCCCTTAATGACAACTTCCTGGACTCCTAACATAGATCAAAGTTTGGAAAACTTCGCTTCTGTAAGAGACTTTGTGAAAATTTCTGCAACTTGATCTTCTGTAGGGAAAAAGAGCACTTCAATAACTTGATCATGAATGAGATTTATGATGAAGTGCATGTGTAGCTCGATGTGCTTGTTGAGTTGTTGTTGTTGAACTGGGTCTTTGGCGAGCTTGATGGCACTCTGATTGTCGCACCAAAGGATAATTGGATGTTGCTACTCGAATCCAAACTCTGAAAGAATCTTTTGAAGGCACAAGGCTTACTGAATTGCATTTACCATTGCTCGATACTCTGCTTTTGTTGAAGAAAGTGTAATAGCCTATTGTTTCTTACAGGCCCAAGTGACAAGTCCTAAACTAAGGCTAAAAACATAACCTGCACTAAACTTCTGATCATCTAGGTCGTCGACCCAATCTGAATCAGGGAAACCAACCAATAAAGGAGTCCCCCCTAAACTATAATGTATCCCGAACTGAATTGTACCACGAACATAGCAAAGTATCATTTTAGCTGCTTTCCAATGGCTTTCATGGGGTGTTTGCATTAACCGGGAAACAAGACCAACAAAAAAGGAAAGATCAGGACGGGTATGAGTCAAGTATAAGAGGCTACCAATTAACTGATGGTACATGGTGGCATCAACTTCAGAAGAAGTACAGGTGGCAGTAAGCTTGACTCCAAACTGGAAGGGAGAAGGGGTTGGTTTACAATCATCCATGTGAAAGCGACGAAAGAAGGTCACAAGCATACTTAGATCGGGAAAGAAAATTTCCTTCATTGGTTTGGAAAACTTGGAGGCCAAAGAAATAGTGCAAAAATCCTAAGTCTGTCATTTCAAATTTTTTCTTAAGGATGGTTTTCACATGGTTTAAAAGTTTTGAGTCACTACCAGTAAGGATAAGGTCATCAACATAAAGGGCAAGGATTATGAGATGACTTCCTACTTTCTTGGTATAGACATTAGGATCAGAATGTCATCTATAGAATCCCGTGTCAATAAGAAAGTTGTCCATTTTGGCATACCAAGCTCGGGGAGCTTGCTTAAGACCATAAAGAGATTTCCTAAGGCAACAAACAAGGCTAGAGTCATTTTGGACATAGCCAGGAGGTTATTCCATGTAGATTTCTTCTTGCAAATCTCCATGCAAGAAGGCATATTTAACATCCATCTAATGGACCTCCCATTTATGTGAGGCAGCAAGGGAAAGAACAAGCCAGATGGAATTCATTTTGGCTACAGGGGCAAAGGTTTCATTATAGTCAATTCCTTCAACTTGGGAAAATCCTTTGGCAACTAATCGAGCCTTGTGTCTTTCAACACTTCCATCTAATGCATACTTAGTTTTGTAGAACCATTTACATCTGACAAGTTTTCTTCCTTTTGGAAGAGGTACAATATCCCAAGTATCGTTTTTCATTAAAGAACGATACTCTTCATTCATTGTCATATCCCAATATGGATGACCTAAAGCTTCTACAAATGTCTTTGGATCATGAGTCTCTGAAACTTAAGCCAAAAGAGAAGAGGCTCGGTGGAACTCTGAGCATGTTCGACGCTGATATGAAGGATCACCGACAAGACCACTAGTTGCTTCTCGTGTTGAACAGACCCATCTAGGAAGCGGTGGAACTGGTGCTGGTTCAGGTTCAAAGGACTCATCTGGAGGAAGGTGAGAAGGCGGAGGTGGATTTTCATCCTCATTGTCATCATCTAAAGAAGAAACCAGAATAAGAACAGAAGAAGGCACAAGCGTTGAAGATGGCTTGCAGGTTGAAGAAGGCACAATCGTCGAATTAGGCTCGCAGGCCAAGAGATTTTCATCAAATTTAACATCTCTTCTAATAATAATTTCATTACAATGTGGTTGAAGAAGTTTATAGCCTTTGACATCTTCAAAATAACCAACAAATATACACTTCTCACTTTTAGGCTGCAATGTTTTCCTTTTCTCATCAGTAATGTGAGCCCATGCTATACTATCGAATACA
>JASDQU010011353.1:321701-339483 GCA_032191745.1 Picea mariana
AAAACCAGCATATATTATATTGATACATTGCTTTACACTATTTACAATACAATATACATATAGGAGCCAGCGGCATCCAAAACCCTAACCCAATGATCTGGATTAGTCCAAAACCCTAATTCCTTAACCGGAAATAGAAAACCATCGGCAAAAACCATGTGCCAAAAAACCACCTAATATCATGTGGTCCCGGAAATATGTCGGCCCGACGAAAATATGTCGGCCTGGCGAAAATATGTCGGCCAGAAACCGACGAAAATATGTCGGCCCCAAAGAATATAACACATAACAAAGAATATAACACATACCCAACAAAAACAATGGATTAATTTACCATATTAACATAAGCCATTCCATTAACATACATCAATAAATCAGTAGGAATCGAGTTTCTAGAACAACATCTGATTACTAAGTTTAGAGATCTTTATGTACTGATATTTGATAATGTATCATATTTTTCTTCTTTGAAGTTAACTTAAAATTTGCTTTGGAAAAATGAATTATCATTCATTATTCAACAAAATATTACCCTCATGGGAATGAGATAACTAAATAAACCAACAAAAACCTAAACCAAATTCTAAAAAGCACAGTTGTTGACAACATTGAAACTAGCATAATGCTCTCTCTAATGATATATAGGAATATTGAGTCACACCTAAGTAGCCCTGGGTATCTCTCCTTATTTCCTAGTGTATGGAAGAAAATTATTCTCCCTTCAAATATTTTCTTACCTTCGTTGAAACTATCTCAATCTTCTAAAGGGAAAATCTCTTCACCTCTCTAAAACAAAATTGACACTTTACTCAGGTTAGAAGAGGAATGTTAGAAATCTTGTTTGTATCCCACCAACATATTGTCAAATTTTGGTTTGATAGCATTTCAAGGTAGGATATCTTGTCAAATTTTGGTTTGATAGCATTCATCCAAGGATAATAATTTCAAGGTAGGATATATGGTGCTTAAGTGGGACAAGCGAAATGAGGAAAATTGCAAACATTAAAAATTTCAACAAATTTTGCTTGACCCCTTTTAGGTGGCTAAAACAAATGGTGTTGCTAAGTTTACATATCACAGAATGTGGAGGGAGGATTGGAGATTCTCCCTATCCATGGATAAATACTAAAGATGTATTTCAATTAGTTTCCTTCATGGTATGTAGCTTGTATATAGTAGGTTTATTACCAACAATTTTGTTTTCAGCTATCAACTAGATTCAATTTTAGTTTTGATGTAGTATTTGAAGTTATTTTTAGTACTGTAGTTTTTTCTAAATATTGAATTTGCATATTTTTCTTTATTTATGAGAATATTTTAGAAGATGTCTTGTATATATGTTGTTTATTTTCAAGTGATACCCTCCGTTGTTAGTTGAATCTCATGAAACACACACACACACCTTGCTAATCTCTGCAAACTCTCAAAGAACCATTTAGTTATGGCAAAGGAAGAAAGATACACATAATTATTATAAGGGTTACTAGAATCAATCATAACAGTGGTGGAACTTGGATCTTTTTGAATGACTAACTTTGGAAATCTTGTAACTTTAGTTAAGTGATGAGTTACCTAGTTAAAAAATTCTATCCATTCACACTTAATTATCACAACATGTAAAAGGCAATTATCAAACATCGAGGGCCAAGAATTTTTAGGGTATATATTTTTTACATGGGTATGGTTAATCATTCCCTAAAAATAAGCATCAACCCCACAAGTTTGTAAAAATTCATCGCTTCACACATATACCCATGTTAATGTTGGGTTGTTATATTATTTGTAGTGAAAGCCTACATGAGGTGAATCCACTGACGGTTGAAGTCGAGGTGGATCGACATCAGGTCGAAGTTGAGGTAGATCAAAAACAAGTTGATGGTCGAGGAAGTCGAAAGGGTAAAGTTAAAGTTGAATATATCAACAACAAGACAACCAACAAGAGGTCGAAGTGTGAGCGTTAGACAACTAACTAGAGACCGAATGAAGTCCGACTAATAGTCGACTGGTAAACCTGACATGGATTTGATTGTAACATAATATTGGGTTTTGTGAGATTTGTAGCCAATGATATGCTTGGATTTGTAACCATTTTTGGGCACCAATATTTAGGGTTTTGCTTGTTGTAAATCCTATAAAGAGGCGTTTTGTAAGGCCGTAAAGGATGTTGTTGTAAGGTGAACATAGAATGCACTTTTGCAAGTTAATGCATGTATAAGTGTAGGTTGTTGGTCATGCATATGTAAGTCGAATTGGCTACAGGGTTGTTCTTTCCTGTGTAAGAGGGTATGATGTCGATTGTGTCTTAGGTGTGGACCAAGGTTAGACATGTAACCTTTTATTATTATTGAATAATACAACAAGAGAGAAGAATGCTCAAAGGAATGTTGGTTTTTCTCGGTTAAGGGTTTGAGGGTAAAATCTCAGTGTACTATGTGATTGCAATTATTCTTCTCTTCTGCTAGGATTAGTGTGGAAGTGTCCTGCATTTCCTAACATGTGGTATAAGAGCTTAGGTTTTCCCTAACAAGTGAGTGTTTAGAGTGGTACTATGATTTGGTGAGTATATTAGATCTAGATTTTCCAATATTGAATCCGATAACTAAACCGTAGGTATAGTAAGAGTCATAATTCATAAATTGTTTTAAATATCACAGTAAAGGATGGTGAGAAGTTCCAGAATAGAGATAGAAAGATTCAATGGCCATAATTTTGAGCTTTGGAAACTTAAAATGGAAGATCTTCTTGTAGATCGAGAACAATGGAAAACATTTTGTCCAGGTACCCAGGCAACAAGCATGTCAATGGAAGAATGGGAGAAACTTGAAATAAAAGCAAGAAGTACATTTCAGATTTGTATTGCATATTCAGTGCTATTGAATGTCTCGAGTGAAGATTCATCCAAGAAACTGTGGGAGAAGCTAGGAAGCTTATACCAGTTGAAATATCTAGAAAATAAGTTGTTTCTCATAAATAAACTGTATCTTCTAAGGATGAGTGATGGAAGTTTAGTGACTGAGAAGTTAAATACGTTTAATACTGTGTTAAGACAATTATCATCTATGAATATAAATATCACTGATGAGGAGAAGTGTATCATCCTATTATGTTATTTTCTAGACTTGTGGGATAGCTTAGTCATAGCTATTGGGAGTAATACAACCACACTAGCACTAGAGGATGTGGTTTCTTCTATGTTGTTGGAAGAAATGAGAAGAAAGAACATGGAAGGATAGACCAAAGATGATTTGGTAGTGATAGGTCGACCAATAGAAATATATAAGGGAAAATTCTTCAGTAGAAATGTTAAGTCGAAGGGTATATATAAATCCCCGGTTCAATCAACGTGAAGATGCTAGAAATGCGGTAAAGTTGGGCATTATAAAAAGGACTATAAATCAAAGGAAACATAAGTTGGTGTCGGATATGACGAGAAGCAGTTGATTGAGAGAAATATGACCTCAAAGAAGGGAAGTGATGTGTACCTGGCGTCGAACAATACACAATCGGATCAAGATGTTTGGTTGATCGACTCATGAACATATTATCATATGAAACCACATAAATAATGGTTCTCTGAATATGAACAATATGATGGGGGTGATGTGTTCTTGTTTGATGAATCGACAACTAGAATTATCGGATGGGAAAGAGTTTGACTGACACTGCAGGANGATGCTAGAAATGCGGTAAAGTTGGGCATTATAAAAAGGACTATAAATCAAAGGAAACATAAGTTGGTGTCGGATATGACGAGAAGCAGTTGATTGAGAGAAATATGACCTCAAAGAAGGGAAGTGATGTGTACCTGGCGTCGAACAATACACAATCGGATCAAGATGTTTAGTTGATCGACTCATGAACATATTATCATATGAAACCACATAAATAATGGTTCTCTGAATATGAACAATATGATGGGGGTGATGTGTTCTTGTTTGATGAATCGACAACTAGAATTATCGGATGGGAAAGAGTTTGACTGACACTGCAGGATGGGAGGAAAAGAACCCTTCCAGGTGTGCTACACATTTCGGGTTTGGAAAGAAACCTGATATCTATCAACAATATGAGTGATGCAAGTGTGAATACTTTGTTTCAAAAGGATTCGTGCAAAATGGTAAGAGATGTGATGGTCTTAATGAGAGGAGTTCAGATTGGTACCCTATATAGGATGTTAGGGAATTTCAAATCGACTGGATGCAATAGCATCGTTTCTCCTAAAATTGACTCGACTACGACTTGACTCGACTCGATATTGACACAACTTGAATTGACTCGAGCCAATTTAGTTCAAACTGACTCGACAAGACATCATGAACTCAACCTGACTAAGTTATGGAATGAGAGGATGGGACACATTGGAGAAAAATGACTTCGAGCTATGCAAAGAAAAGGTATGGTCAAAGGTTTTCCTGAATGTGGTTTAGAAGTCAAATTTTGTGAACATTTCATATATGGGAAACAAAGTCAGGTGAGGTTCCCATCTGGAGAGACAATGGAAAATGAGATTCTAGAACTAGTGCATAGTGATGTGTTTGGCTTGGTTACAGTGCCTTCACTTGGTGGATCCCTATATTATGTCTTCTTCGTAGATGATTTTTCCAAGAAGGAATGGATATATTTCCTGATGAAGAAATCAAATATTTTCAAGATATTTAAGGATTTTAAAGCTCTTGTGGAAAATTAGAAAGATAAGAGGATTAAAGTGTGGAGGACTGACAATGGTGTTGAATTCTGTGGAAAGGAATTTGATTAGTTTTGTAAGAAGTGTGGCATAGAAAACCAAAATACCACACCATATACTCCATATAAAAATGGAGTTACTGAGAGAATGAACATAACGTTGATGGATAAGGAAAGGATCATGCTTAGTAGTGTTGGGATCGCACAAGAATTATGGGTAGAGGAAGTAAGAAGCGCTAGTCGAAATGACTCCAAATGAGGAATGTTTGGGTAAGAATCCTTTAGTGGCACATCTCAAAGTGTTTGGATGTGATGCATTTGTGCATGTTCCCAAGGAAAGGAGGAGCAAGATGGAAAAGAAGGAAGTAAAATGTATTTTCATCGGATACAAAGAAGGGATGAAAGGATATAAACTCTTAGATCCTACATCAAGGAGAAGAATGTAGAGTCGAGATGTGGTCTTAAAAGAAGTTGAAGGTAAATATGATCCTGAGGAAGTTGTTCAGATTGAGAATAATCCTCATACGGTGCAGTTTGAACTGACGAACAAAGATGATAATTCAGATGAATCGAATGAATCTGAGGAAGAGATGGAAGAATTGACTGCGGTGGTAAGGAGGCCAAAAATATTAAGAAAAATAGTTGAAAGGTATAATTCTCTTGACTTCCATTTCACATTTGTGCTAACTGCCATTGATGATGAGCCCAAGCCGGTCGGTGAGGCAATTGACTCGAAAGAGGGTAAACTATGGAAGGAATCCATGGTTGAAGAGATGGAATCCTTGTACAACAATGAGACATGGGATTTAGTCAAGTTACCTAGTGGAAGAAATCATGTCGGTATCAAGTGGGTGTTCAAGAAGAAGATGAATGTCGTAGGAAAAGTCAAGAAATTCAAAGCTTAGCTAGTAGTGAAAGGATATTCCCAAGTCGAGGGAGTCGACTTCGGTGAGATTTTTTCCCTGTTGAAAAACTAACTTCCATTAGAGTACTAATGTCTCTGGCTGCAAAATTTGATCTGGAGATAGAACATATGGATGTGAAGACAATGTTCCTACATGGGGACTTGGAAGAATAAATCTACATGAAACATCTTGAAGGATTTGTAGTAAAGGGTAAGCAAGAGTTGGTGTGAAAACCCAAAATATCCCTTTATGGTTTAAATAAATCACCAAGGATGTGGTACAAGAAGCTTGGCACCTACATCCTTAGTTTGGGATTTGTGAGAAGCAAAGATGATCATTTCATATATTCCAAGGAACAAGGTGAGAATTTCATATATGTAACTTTGTATGTTGATGACATGTTGTTGATTGGAAACAACATGAACACAATAAAGGAGGTCAATAAGAAGCTATCTTCCAAGTTCGACATGAAGGATTTCGGTGCAGCTAACTTCATTAATGGAATGGAGATTAAGAGAGATCAAGCCGATATAAAGCTTTGGTTGAATCAGACAAAGTGTATTGAAATAGTTTTGAAATGATTCAACATGCAATACTGCAAAATGATAAAGGTGCCAATTCCAGTGGGAGCAAGGCTTACTACTGAACAATGTCCAAAGACACAAGAATAGATAAAGGGCAAGGCAAGTGTTCCCTATGAATGTGTTTCTAGTAGTATAGTGTATGTGATGGTATGAACTCGACCAAACATTTCCCATGTAGTGGGAGTGTTGAGTAGGTGCATGTCAACACCAGGAAAGGAGCACTGGAAAACTGTCAAGAGAGTATTGAAGTATTTGTGTGGCATGAAGGACTATGCTATATGATACCAAGGAATACCTAGAGGTGACAGTGGTAAATTAAATGTACATGGATTTGTCAACGGCAACTTGGCTAGAGATATGGATTGACAGAGGCCGACCAACAAATATGTCTTCAAGATGTTCGGTGGAGAAATAAGATAAATGAGTAAGAGACATGTGGTTGTAGCCTTGTCAAAAATAGAAGATGAATACATGGCGGCCAATCATGGATGCAAATAAGTGGTATGGATTTAAAAGTTGCATTCAAGGATCGGTTTTGAGAAGAGATCTATGAAGGTGAGTTGTGACAGCAAAGTGCAATATTTTTGGCAAATAACCTTGCTTATCATTAAAAGAATAAGAACATTGATGTACAATAACATTTCATAAGAGATACGGTGGAAAGTAACAAGGTGCTACTGGAGAAAGTAGACACGTTGGAAAACATAAAAGACTAATTGACCAAGTATGTGAGTGTTGTGAAGTTCTCTTGGTGTAGAAAGGCAATGGGCATTGATACCCTGGTTCTATGAGTGAAATTTTAGGAATCTCCTATTTCAGCAAACAAGACAACAAGTGGGATAATGTTGGGTTGTTATATTCTTTGCAGTGAAATTCTAGTTGAGGTGAATCCACTGATGGTCGAAGTCAAGGTAGATCAAAAGAAAGTCGAAGGTCGAGGAATTCGACTGGATAAAGTTGAAGTCAAAGACATAGATGACAAGTCAACCAACAAGAGGTCGAAGTGCGGGCATGAGATGACCGACTAGAGACCAAATTAAGGCAGACTCATAAACTCAACTTGGAGTCAAATGTAACAGAATCCTGAGTTTTGTGGGATTTGTATCCAATGATATGCTTGCATATGTAATCATTTTTGTGCACCAATGTTTAGTTTTTTTCTATTTTAAAGCCTATAAAGAGTCATGTTGTAATTCTGTAAATGTTGTTGTTGTAAGGTGATCATAGAATGCACTTTTGCAGGTTAATGCATATGTAAGTGTAGGTTGTTGGTCATGCATATGTAAGCCAAATTGGCTACAGGGTTGTTCTTTCCTATGCAAGAGGGCATGATGTCGATTGTGTCTTAAGTGTGGACCAAGGTTAGACATGTAAAATTTTATTCTTATTGAATAAGACAATAAGAGAGCAAAACACTCAAAGGAATGCTGGTTTTTCCCGATTAAGGGTTCCAGGGTAAAATATTAGTGTACTGTGTGATTGTTTGTTTTCATTTGCATTCTTGATTTTAAAATTCTTCTTCTCTTTTTCTAGGATTAGTGTGGAAGTGTCCAACATTTCCTGACAGTTAATAAAATTTTAAATTTGTAAAGGAATGGGAAAGAAAATTCATCTTATTTTTTGACATGCAAATATTTCCATTGAGACTCTAGACATTCATTGATAGTAGAGCAAGTTCTATGATACTGAGGTGAATCCATCAGGCCTATGGATGATCATTGATAGTGGAAATATTTGAAGAAATATGTAACCCACTTTTAGTAGATCCCTGTGACAATGAATATAGCTTGGAACATTAAGTTATTATTCAAGGAAAAGTACTCCATCATAAATCATTCCTTTAAGTTTTGTTGATGAGTCACTTTTAAGTTAAAGAATTTGGAAATATGGGATCTCATCATGAATAATTTTTCATAGGGGCCCATTCTTTGAGAGCAAATGTATGATAATTGAAAAAGGAATAAATTTTTTCTTTCTGAATACCATGTTAGATGGTGAAGTTGTAGAGATTAACAATTTTTCCTAGTGGGTTGATGATTTATTGATGTCTCAAAAATCCTCAATTTTACAAAACTTGGGAGACTTATTTTTCTTTATTTTGAATGGTAAATCCTTTATTTTTCATCAAGTTTTTTTTTATTTCTAATCCTAGCAAGGGGAGGAACTCTTTGTGTGTTGTTGACTAAGGATTTTACTCATATGGCCTTTGAAACTAATTTAATTGACTCGTATAAAATCCTTGTACTAAGTTTCTTTCGAAAATAATAATGTTTTAATTATCTTCAATTTTTCGATCGACCCTTTATTTACTTAAATCCTTTTGTTGATCTTGTCTCAACTTCCAAATTAGCCTCAATTGGCTAGTCAAACTATATTTTTGATTTATTGAATCCTTTTGTAAGCAATATCGATTCATCAATAAAGATGATACTTTAAAGCGATTTATTTGTGATTTTGACTATAAGTACTAATATCTTGATCGATCATGATTGATTGATCGAGCTCCTTCTTCCAATATTTCAAATGCATGTTTTTATTGGTTGATAGATCGAGCTCAATTTCAAAATTTGGCACTTTTTGGATGTCATTCCTCTGAAACTCTTAATAGAATGATCTTTCTTGACTTTTCCATCGAGTACATTCAAACATTGAATATCGATAACCTTCCAAATTTTTCTTCTGATTTTCAAATCCAGTCTGATCCATTTATCAAGACATGTCATTCAGAGTTATCATTTTTGCAATTTGGATTATTCCTTGATTAGGCTTGTATTTTTTTTAAATGAAACAAAACTCTATTTGTATTAAAATAAGTTGTGACGAATAAAAAAATGATCATACATAGTCTTCAAAAAGGGATCAAAGCTTGCACATAGTTCTAAAAGTAATACAACAAAATTTGGAGCTCTCTCCAGATTGGTTAGTTGATAATTTATGATAAATAAATATTTAATAAACTGGCCTAAAAACCACATAAGAGGAAGATTATTGAATTTTTGAATCCCTAGTTTGTTACAGAGGTCCTTCCTCAATGTCCATAGGGGAAGTAACTTGATCTTCGATATCATTGATTGTAACACCTTCTTGAGGAGAATTTATGCCATGGTTAATTGACATAGAGGCCAAATGCTGGGGTTAATCAAGTGTCTTTAAATGTTGGATTTCCCACTCCATTTCATCCATATGTTGTGTCAATGATACTAGAGAAAGTTCAAATTCCCAAAATTTGGTTGAACGCTGCTGCAGTGAAAAACAATTTTCTTGAGAAATCTCCTCATGTCACTGAAGAATTTTCTTAAAATAATTCTAGGAAGGGTCCATCTCTATCCACTGCAACAATACTTTTAGCTAAAAATTCTCCATCCCCTAGGGATTCCAATTCCAATTCCACAGATTAAAGAAGAAGGAAAAATTTCACAATGAAAATAAACCCTTCGGAAAAGAAAACAAGCATTACTGGAACTTGAAAGAAAGGGTTGGTAAACAAGAAGAAACTTGTAAAGAGAAACAAACATAACCAATAGTGGATGGACACCTTCCTCTATGGGATGAAACAAAACCTAGAGATCTCATGACCAAAATAGAATTGACCCCACAAACGTTTGCCTTTTGAGAACCAAAATTGAGTCCTGGAATCCCACATTGCAAGAAAAAGACCTTGTAGCAGAGGTTATAGTGGAGGTTTTTAGTGTTACAAAATTGGAAAAAATTGTAAAAGAAAACCTCCGCTAAAACATCCATTTTCGGTAGCGGATTTGTTTGTAGAGATTATAACAAAACTTCAATATAACTAAAAAAATCTGGGCGACCGAAGGTTTTAGCAGATGTTTTTATAGGTGGTGAACTTCATGGTGTAAACACACCGATGCATTCTCAAAATTAAAGCACCGATGCTTACATTTCACAGAAAGCACTAGGGTAGTCAAAACAATATTGAGCCACCGATGCTCTTCTAAATAATAATGCATTGATTCTTTAATAATAAAAGTGCACCATTCGAATCTATGATACCATGCACTAGTGCGCTACAAGACAAACCCAACCAGTGCAGGAAATTGAGAATGCACTCATGCAGAAGTATGATATAGAGGCATTGATCTGCCTTTTTAATTAAACGCACCAGAAGGTCGATTTTTATTATTATAATTGTTTTTGTTAAAATAGTATTACAATTGATGTTGGTTCATTGTATTATAGCACTTGTCTGTATTTTATTATCCCACCAGTGATTTTTAGCATTAAATGCACCAGTGTTCATTTTCTCTTTTTAGAAACATCAATTTGTGACAGTGCAATTATTGTTATTTTTCAATTCCATTTTTCATAAAAAAATTGACATATATCTTATAATAGTATTCATATAAATTAAATCTTGAGTAGTGCATTTGGATATGATGTTTGGATTGATTTTCTATATCATCAGACTTCACATCTCTTCATTATAATATTTGATCATCCATATATTTAATCAACGATGTAACATTTCACAACGATATTGGACAACACACTAGAATAAAATAAAACATATTTATTATATATGAATAAGAGACTCTTTGTCATACAAAATACGACACTTATTCGTAACCCCTTGTCTTTTAATTGGGAAACTATGTCCATTACATTAA
Organism: Picea mariana; assembly: GCA_032191745.1. Taxonomy (NCBI): domain Eukaryota; kingdom Viridiplantae; phylum Streptophyta; class Pinopsida; order Pinales; family Pinaceae; genus Picea; species Picea mariana. Next base: position 332,499 of record JASDQU010011353.1, read on the forward strand.
ACAAAATGTCTAATTTTCACAGACTATTATTTCAAAAAAATAAAACAACTTGCATTGATATCCAAATAGATTGATCATCATTCTTCACTGAAACTGTTGTCAGTTCTAAAGCTACTTCCATGACTTGGGTTATTTGGTCGAATGTTTTTTTGATTACTTCGATGGTTTTCATCAGCTTCTTCAGGTTCCATCTACAAAAATGAAAATAAAGTGTAATGAGTGTACCTACATTAGTTAGAATAATGAAAATTGAAATACACAATATACATGAATGTAAATTGAAAAGCGACGTACCATACAAAGAATTGAGTTTTGAATGATACACATTCTTTCAAAATCAAATCTCATGCCTTCTATCAACAACTCTTCTTTTGGCACATTTCCATACTTTGTTTCCTGCAAGTTTTATACCCCATAATAAATCATAGATTTAATATAAAGGATTTTTTTTGTTCCATTAATTATAAAATGAGATAAGTAAAACAACATAGATACTCATAAATTCCACAATTAATTTTGATATGACAACATATACTCACAACTCATACTTAACCCAATGCCAATCAATTCTTTCGATGGCTCTTCTTTGTATGTTGGCACCTGTTTGGAGACATTCGAGGATGGCTATTATAAAACAACTTAAAATATACAAAAATGAAATCTTAAGTTGTTATAAGGAAATACCAATTACTCACAAATTTTTCTATCAACCCTTTTCTTCCTTGTCATCCTATTTTATGTGTTGAATGGGTTCTAGTTTGTTTTCTTTTCTACAAGAAAATACTTCAGAATTAATATTTAATGCTAATTTATTTATTTTCCTAAGAAAAAATCATAATTATATTCATCCGTAGAGAACCAAATTACATTTTGTAGGTGATTTAATCACATTCCCAAAACTTGGGAGAAACTATGATCAGTAGAAAGAAGCGAGAAATGGCCAAGAAATAGTGGTTGAAAAACCAAAAAAAAAGAACAATTAAAGAGTTGGAAAATAAACCCTGAGAGAGGTAGAACAAGTCCAAGAAGCCTCAAGGAATTCCGCCGCAGAAGAAACCACCAAAGAGAGAACACCACAGAAAAACCCTTGAGACCAAACATACCAAGTCAGAGAGGTATGTATCCCCCAAAATGAACTTGATGACCACAACACCAACGAAAACCATTCCAACAAGAAACCCAACAGAAAGAAACCAAGGAGTTGCATGCTCACATGAAGGACCTTAAAGAGTTGTTTAGGGAAACAATATTGCATGCCCAAGACTAGAACTCAAATCTCTGGCCACACCCTCATATCGAGAAAGAAAGAGAAATCCATGGGCACCCAGCATAGAAGGACTCCGATCAAAGCACACATCAAACCCTAAACAAACTAGAGCCACTAGAGAAAGGAGCCACAACCAAGAGAGAAAGATGACCCAAGAGAGAGGCCATCCACTGAGGACAGAGCCAGTGAACCATGTAGGAGGAAAATAGATCGATCCAAAATATTATATCATATTGGAAAATGACACCAAGCCCATCCCAAAACCTTCAAACCATGCAGGCACTAGGCACCCAAGATGAATTGACATAAATCTGCAATAGAGAAGCCAAGAGATATAGAAAAAATCACCCTAGCATGAAAAAAAGGAACTAATCCTAATCCATAGATAAGAACTGTTTTATGAGAGATAGACTACGCAGAGGTTGCAGAACTGGCCAGAATAAGATAGATCTCCCATAAAAACTCCAAGAACGCAGAGAGAAAGCCAAAACCAGGCCTAAGCAATAGATGCAAACTCTAGGAAGAGGAAGAAAATGATCTACAGAGCCAGATCCATCACATCACTAGCAAAGAGAGATGAAAAGAGCAGGGACACCAGGGAAATATGGACACGAAAGCTACAACTCGGTCTATGGCTAGGAGAACACTAGACACAACACCAAATAGTCTAAATTATTTATTTATATATACATAATATAAATATTCAATGATTCCATACATTTGAAGCACGTTGATGTTGAGATGTATCCTTCTGCGATGCAATTATGTCCATTTATTTGACCATCTCCTTGTACACATTTTTGGAAATTCCTACTCGAATATTTTGAATATCAGCTCATTGATCCTTTCATATTTTAATAATCTTCCTGAAAAAAGTAACATGACAATAAACTATTTTTATATTGATATATGAAAACTAAATATAACAAAATTGATATTAATAAATGAATGCTTTGTAGTAATATATACATATTCTAGATATTTGTTTTTATGAATATTACTTTTTGAATGATTCTTTTTCTTTGTTGTATATTTTTGTTATTGCAACTCTGATAGGTCTCATTGACCATTTCTCTGGAAAAGCTTCTTGTAGTTTAGATATAACCTGGTTCTTGGAATCATTGGATTGATTTTTGTATTGTAAGTGGAAATTACATCTATATGTTCATTCCACTATATCCCTCATATTTTTTTAAAAATTTCCCCCTCTTTCATTAAACTCCAACACCACTCCAAATGAGCTAAGGGCCAATTCATCATCATTTACATCTTCTATAATTTTTATTTTCTTAGGATCGTATTTCGTTCCTTCGTTGTTGTCCATGTAGAAGATTAAGCATATGCGAATTAATAGATTGTTTGAAAGATGTTATATAATATTCTTAAGTATATTATTAATGAAAATTCAAAAAAGAACTCATATCGAATAACATTTTTTCATTCACTTGATTCATCCTTTTGCATTTTTTCCATGAAGATTTTATGCTTTTCCACACCTAGATCACAATGAATATTATCGATATTCCTAATTTTGTGGCTCTACATGACACACACTAACCAATACATATTAGTTAAACTTACATATCGTTCAAACATATTTATTTTGTATAGAATTTACAAAGAACTTGCTTTTTTTACTTTTTTGGATGTGCTACCATTGTGCGAATCAAATTTTTTGTTACTTGAACTATTATCACACATTTTTTTTTATCAATATACAACCTGTACCATTCAATATATAAGTTATTAAATATATTTTATAAATAAATCACATAATTTTTAGCTAAAAAAAATGGCTTCCGGTGCGCTTTAATAATATGAAAGCACCGGTGCGTTCGATACATGAAATGCACTGAAAGAAAAAAAAATAAAAACATTTTAAATTACAATGATGTGATATGTATCTACAAAAACACCACGAATAGATTAAAATACGAAAACAAAATTACCTTGAACGAAAAAAATAACCGAAAGAATTACACACCGATGAAGGAATTTAAAAAAAATTATGTTACAACATTTTTGGTGCACTTTATCAGTGAATGCACCAGTGCGTTATAGTCAAATCGACGAACCGATAACGATAAATGACTTAAAAAAAAAACTTGACAGGGTCGAGAGGGTTTGGATCCGATGAAATAAGTGTTTCCCTTGCATTACATTCCAAACGCCTTATATATAGAAACACAAACCCATTAAATCTAAAATGCCTAAAATGAAAATCCCTAATTGTGAAGTGATAGAGGGAGTTAAACCCTAAGGTGAAATTTTGTAGTCACATAAGCAAGAAGTGTTCGAAAACACAGGTATTCCAACAGAGTATGAACACCTTCAGTAACCACTCACATAACTAGATCAAAGATCAACACACCTATGTTTTCACGTAGTAAAACCCCTACAGGGAAACATCTACATCCCTAGCCAACGTAGCCACTTGGAGAAGTTTATTAATGCCAAGAAAAATATTACAGAGAGATTTTACAAGAGAGTTTCTCACAATCGATCATCGACAAATGACCCTCCATGCTCTTTAAATAGAGATCATGGACCAATCGGCTGTTAAGCCACAGATCAATGGCCGTTAAGATCGAGGAGAGTATGAACCGTCAGATCACTCTATGTCGGGAACATATCGTGACCGTCAGATTTCCTAACTACAAATTCATACTAATGCATACTAAAGAAACACACTAGAAAACACACTTTTACCTAATGACACAACAGACCAAGTAGATCTTACTAACTCCTAAGTGTCTAAATATCCTAACATCCCCCCTTAAGAACAACTTGGGATAGGATTGAAGGATTTACAATAGTGACACAATAGGAGAAGGAAGGAGGAATTAGAGCCTATTCCCCCCTTAATGACAACTTCTTGAACTCCTAACATAGATTGAAGTTTGGAAAACCTCGCTTTTGTAAGGGACTTTGTGAAAATGTATGCTACTTGATCTTCTATAGGGAAAAAGAGAACTTCAATAACTTCATCATGAATGAGATTTCTGATGAAGTGCATGTGTAGCTCGATGTGTTTTCTATGCTGATGTTAAACTGGGTCTTTGGTGATATTGATGGCACTCTGATTGTCACACCAAAGGCTGGTCGGATGTTGGTGCTAGAATCCAAACTCTCAAAGGATCTGTCGAAGCCACAGGGCTTCCTAACTTGCATTTACCGCTGCTCGGTACTCTTCTTCTGCTGAAGAAAGTGCAATAGCCTGTTGTTTCTTACAGGCCCAAGTGACAGGTCCTGAACCAAGGATGAAAACATAACCTACAATAGACTTCCGATCATCAGGGTCGCCGACCCAATATGAATTAGTGAAACCAACCAATAAAGGAGTCCCCCCTGAACTGAACTGTACCACGAACATAGAAAAGTATCCTTTTAGCTGCTTTCCAATGGATTTCATGGGGTGTTTGCATATATAGGGCAACAAGACCAACAACAAAGGAAAGATCAAGACGGGTATGAGTTAAGTATAAGAGCCTACCAACTAACTGATGGTACAGGGTGGCATCAACTTCAGGAGAAGTACAGGTGGCATAAAGCTTGACTCCAAACTGGAAGGGAGAAGGGGTTGGTTTACAATCATCCATGTGAAGGTGATGAAGAAGGTCACAAGCATACTTAGACTGGGAAAGAAAAAATCCTTCATTGGTTTGCAAAACTTGGAGGTCAAGGAAATAGTGCAAAAAGCCTAACTCTATCATTTCAAATTTCTTGTTAAGGTTGGTTTTCACATGGTTTAGAAGTTTTGAGTCACTACCAGTAAGGATAAGGTCATCAACATAAAGGACAAGGATTATGATATGACTTCCTACTTTCTTGCTATAGACATTAGGGCCAGAATGACATCTAGAGAATCCAGTGGGAATAAGAAAGCTATCCATTTTGGCATACCAAGCTCGGGGATCTTGCTTGAGACCATAAAGAGATTTCTTGAGGCGAAAAACAAGGCTAAATTCATTCTGGACATAGCCAGGAGGTTGTTCCATGTATATTTCTTCTTGCAAATCTCTGTGCAAGAAGGCGGATTTAACATCCATTTGATGGACCTCCCATTTATGTGAGGCAGTAAGGGCAAGAACAAGGTGGATGGAATTCATTTTTTCTATAGGGGCAAAGGTTTCCTTATATTCAATTCCTTAAACTTGGGAAAATACTTTGGCAACTAACTGAGCCTTGTGTCTTTCAACACTTCCATCTGATGCATACTTAGTTCTGTAGACCCATTTGCATCTAACAAGTTTTCTTCCTTTTGGAAGAGGTACGAGATCCCAAGTATCATTTTCCATTAAATAACGATACTCTTCATTCATTGTTGTATCCCAATATGGATGACCTGAAGCTTATGCAAATGTCTCTGGATCATGAGTTTCTGAAACTTGAGCCAAAAGAGAAGAGGCTCACTAGAACTGTGAACGTGTCTGACGTTGATCTGAAGGATCACTGACAAGATCACCAACTGCTTCTCATGTTGAATGGACCCATGTAGGAAGTGGTAGAGATGGTGTTGGTTCAGGTTCAAAGGACTCATCTGGAGGAGGGTGAGAAGGCGGAGGTGGATTTTCATCTTCACTATCATCATCTAAAGAAGAAACCTGATCATAAGAAGGCACAAACGCCGAAGATGGCTCGCAAGCCGAAGAAGGCACAATTGTCGAATTAGGCTCGCGGGCCAAGATATTTTCATCAAATTTAACATCTCTTCTAATAATAATTTCATTACAATGTGATTGAATAAGTTTGTAACATTTGACATCTTTAGAATAAACAACAAATATACACTTCTCACTTTTAGGCTGCAATGCTTTCCTTTTCTCATCAGGAATGTGAGCCCATGCTATACTACCAAATACATGGAAGCGACTTACATCTGGTTTAATTTTAGTCCAAGCTTCTTCTAATGTTATATTTTTAAGAGCCTTTGTGGGAGTGCGATTTACTATGTAATTTTCACAGTTGATGGCTTCCACGCAATACTTTAGACTTAATCCCTTAGATTGGATCACAAAATTAGCCATTTCTTTTAATGTGCGGTTCTTTCTCTTAGCAACACCATTTTGTTGTGGTGTATATGGAATAGTGTGTTTCATTTGGATTCCTTGTGTAGTGCAATAGCTTGTAAAATTATTGTTCACATATTCTCCTCCATTATCTGTTCTTAACGTTTGAATTTGATGTCTAGATTGCTTTTCTACAAGGACCTTGTAGGCCAAAAACTTGTCAAAAACTTCACTCTTGAGTTTTAAGAAGTAAACCCAAGTACGTCTGGAAAAGTCATCAATGAAAGTTAAGAAATACTTGCATCCAGAAAAAGAAGGAGAAGAAAGTGGACCACACAAATCACTATGAACTGTAAATTCTAACCTTGTACAATATCTACTGCAAATTGATATTCAGAAAAGAACAGAAAAGATACAATGGAAAATACAAACATTACACAGAGATTTTTCACCTGGAAACCCAAACCGGGAAAACTAACATATATTATATTCATACATTGTGTTACATTGTTTACAATACAATATACATATAGGAATCCAGCGGCATCCAAAACCCTAACCCAATGACCTGGATTAGTCCAAAACCCTAATTCCTTAACTGGAAATAGAAAACCATCGGCAAAAAACGATGTGTCGAAAAACCACCTAATATCACGTGGTCCCGGAAATATGTCGTCCTGAAAAAAAAATTTCGGGGGCGCTGCCCCTG
>JASDQU010011353.1:340297-358475 GCA_032191745.1 Picea mariana
AAGGAGAATAAAGTGGACCACACAAATCACTGTGAACAAGCTGCAAAGGGCCTGAGGCATGCCAAGAGGCATGTTTGTCAAAACTGTCCCGATGATGTTTGTCGAGAACACAACCGACACAAACACCATCTCTGCATGAAACAAGAGGAAGACCAGTCACCATCTGTTGATTACCTAGTTGTTGCAATGAGAGATAGTTTAGATGACCAAACCGCTCATGCCAAAGTTTGCTCAAGTCATCACTATGAGCAACAAAAACTGATGAAAAAGATGATGACCCAAAGTTGTCAAACATGTACAACTTGGTAATATCATCAACAATTCTAGTTGCAAGAACATGCTTAGGATCTTTTAGATTCTTGATTACAACTTGGTGAGGTGAAAACTCTATGGTTTTACCTTCACCTGAATGAATGATTTGATATACTAATAGAAGGTTACAAGAAAGACTTGGAACACATAATACATCATTGAAATGACCATTATCTACTTGAACTATTCCAGATCCTACAACACTAAGAGATCTATCATCACCAACAAATATTTTCTTGGTGTTACAATCATTTAGAGCAGAAAATATGTCTTTATCCTTAGCCATATGATAAGATGCTCCAGAATCAATAAGCCACTCATCAGAAGAAGAAGTAGAAGTTGTATTGAAGGAGAAACCAGAAGCGAAAAGTGCATGTCCATGAGAAGAAGAAGAAGAAGTAGAATCAATATCGATGTTGTGCTTCTTCATCGCTGCTTCTAAAGCTGTCATCTTCTTAAAACATTTGGACTCATCATGACCATCTTTATCACAAAAGTTGCAATGTCTGTCAGTCTTCTTATTTTTATATTTTTCTCCTTTGTCACCATTAGGAGTTGAAGTTGTCTGAGTGGGTTTGGGACCCTTATGTTGTTTGTTGTTGTAGCGAGGATGTTGCTTCTTGGGATACTTGAGTTTATCTTTCTGTTGGGAAACTAAGGCTTTGTTGGAGGTACCTGCAGTGTTGATCACTCCGAGTTGTACAAGCTTATCTTCCTCTCTAATCAAAGCAACACAAAAGGACTCAAGAGTGGGTTTTTGATAAGCTTTCCCTAGAGCCTCTCTCATGGCATCAAAGGTAGATACAAACACATAATATGCACTACCTAGCTTAGAAAGAATAAGACAGATGCAATGCTCTTCCTCCATTTTTATCTCACATTCTTCACATAAAATTATGAGTGTTTTAAACTTAGATCGATAGTATCCAAGGCAAGAAAAATCATTTGGAATTAAGGTCAATACTTGATTTTCTAACTGTTGTGCTCGAATAATGTTGAGTTTACCAAACACAGATTCAATCTTTTCCCAAGCTTCTTCGGGGTCATCAATTTCTTTAAAATGGAACCTTAAATCATGAGAGATGGAAATTTCGATTAGTCCACATGATTTATCACTCCTATTATCCTATTTGACTTTCTTATCATCATCAATGGGTGTTTTTTCCTTTCCCAAGGTAATTTGGTACAAGCCTTTACTTCTTAATAAATCTTCCATATGAGATTTCCATTGGAAGTAGTTGGCGCTAGTAAGCAAAAAATTATTGGAAGAAGTCATATTAAATCTGTAGATAATATGGATTTAAAAACTAAAACTAATGATCAGGATGGAAAGATCTCGAAAAATTAAGCGGTTTAAAAAAAAACGACACTAAAAACGGACTTCGGATGTGAAAGTTATGCCCTTTTTAAAAACGGTATAATCGGTAACCAAATGACCACGTGGTGGTGTAAGTTGCTTTATGAAGTGACCTACTTTTATAAAGAGAAGTGGGGATCACTTTTACAATGAAGTTATTTTATAAAAGAAAAGCTGCATGCAAAATAAATAACTCTAAAATAAAATATTAAAGCTACTTATAGTGATTCACTTTTATACTTGAAGTGAAATACACTTTACAATTTGAGCATGATTTTTTTCAAAAAAAAAAGTAACAAAAGAGAGACTTGAACTCAAGACCTCTTACTTAATAACGTAACTTTTAACCAAATGGTCTAGCAAAACATATTGTATTGTTTAGCAAGAGGATTGGGGGTGTTTTTGTTGTTGCGGAAGATGGCCTTGGAGAGCGTGCTAAAAAAAAACTCTTCTCACACAAGAAAAAAATTTCGCTTCTCGATGACAACAAGGGTTAGATCTCGGTTAGCTTACCCGGAAGATGCACCTTTTCCTATCTGTTTCCGATTTTTCAAGATGGCACAAGGCGCGGGGAAAAGAGCATACACAGATCTAAAAGAGTAACAAACCGAAAATAAATAATATAAAACCAAAATAATACTCTGCAAAAAATTTTAAAATGTGTATTCAGGCTTTATACCTCTGGATCTGATTGAAATGGTTGTATCTTGGGCAAACAAAAACCTTTTCGAGTGAGACGAAAAATGTTCCTAACTGAAATGAGTGCTCTGGACATAATGGAAAGGTCCTTTCAGCCCAGAACTGTATGAAAATAAAAAAAATGGAGATGGGACAACTCGGCTTCACGATCTCGATCTACAACAGGAGCGGGTCTTCAAACATGCTCTGATACCATGTTCGACAACACATGTATTCCAAAAGAGGACGATAAAATTCAATAACCACTCACACAACCAGATCAAAGATCAACACATCGATGTTTTGACGTGGTAAAACCCCTACAGGGAAACATCCACGACCCCAACCAACGCGACCACTTGGAGCAGTTTATTAATGCAAAAGAAAAAGATTACAGAGAGATTTTACAAGAGAATTTCTCATAATCGATCATCAGCAAATGACCCTCCATGCTCTTTAAATAAAGATCATGGACCAATTGGGTGTTAAGCCACAAATCAATGGCCACTAAGATTGAGGAGAATATGAACCATCAGATCACTCTATGTCGGGAACATATCATGACCGTCAGATTTCCTAATTACAAATGCATGCTAATTCATACTAAAGAAATACACTTTTACCTAACGACACATTAGGCCAAGTAGATCTTAACTAACTCCTAAGTGTCTAAATATCCTAACAAATACATCGTACCACTGATTGTTGTTGGAATGAACAATGGTGTAGGTGGAGGCAACCGATAAGGAGGATGCCCATTGCAAATAAAGCAACTCGATAATGATGATGGATTACTTAATAGATGATCTTAAATATAGAAGCCATGCAACAAAAATGAGAAATTCTCATATGAGGTAATTGGTTTGTTTTCGTTTTCATTGGAATGAAGCCACATTTGTTGATTTTCTTTTGTTGGGTGCATTTCATCATTTCAATGCACTAAATAAAGGAAAAACAACAAATATTTCAAATGTAAATTTGCTCTCTTAGGGAAACTAGCACAGACTTGGTTGATGTTATAGAAGCTTTAGCTTTAACCCATGATGATCAATATGAATCCCACAAAGCTTCCTCGAGGAACGTGAAGGAGAAAACTTGGTACATTTTTTTGCTTTTTGTTAGGCTTCTCTGACTTAGTATAAAGTCATAGATTTGATTCTTGTTGATATAGTGACCTTTTATGGTTTTATTTCATGAGGAAATTCATTACTTTTTTAGTTTGTATTTTTTTCAATTGATTACCATGCTTAGAACTAGGTATTCATATTATATCATGTAGGGATCATTGAAATATCCCTGATCCAGCTGATCTAGATATCTACTGTTGAACTATTGTTTTATCACTGAGATCTGATACTCTGGGGGTTTCTGGATGAGTTTGAGTTAATGTGTGAATATGCTTGGTGATTTTCGCATGCATGTTTCATTCATTTAGTGTTTTAGCAGTATATATATGATGCATGCGAAAGAAAGGACAACACAACTCACTGATATATAATATGAGGAAAAAGTAGGAAATACAATAATATGTTGGAAGTAGATATACTAGTTATCAGTTAGATCTCATGGATCGTCATTGGAATACAAGAAATACCCATGACCAGAAGATGAAGGTTGATTTGTGCATGCACATATAGATAAACAAAACACAGTTCCAGAAGCTCATGACAACTGCTGCAAATACTGGAAAACTCTCCATGAAGGAGATACTCGTCGGAATGGACTGGAAATTGTCCCAAAAGGAGCGCCCTGGCCTCCAAACTGATCCTGGTAACTTTCAGACTAAAGATCTGATCTCTTGAGCTTTGGATGTCACCCCCTGGGGGTTTTCGCACCTCTTGGGCTGTGGGAGTGTGCCCTAGTGATCCCACCGGCGGAATCAAAAGATGTATGACTCAAAATGATTATCCTGGCCTCCTCTATAATGGGTCAGAAGGGTTTCCTTGGATCTGCTCCGGAATACCCCCTAGAACCCCAAATGTGCTTCCTCAAGAGATGCGCCCTAACTGACTGTTTGTTGCGCTCTGAGAGATTCCACCGTCACAAAATGATGACTGGTGGCTCAAAATATGTGCCCTGGCTAGCTCTCAACTAGGTCGGAAGGAATCTGTAAGATACTCCTTTGTCTCATGTAGCCACACAAACCCTCTCTCTAACCCTTGCGCCCTCACTGGCTGAGCTATGCAATCATTGTACTGGATCTCCTGAATAACACAGTGAAATACTTGGATGGTATCTCTGATAGGCTAGGGTGTGTCTTTCAACATCGAAACCGATCAATAGTGGTGGTTTCCTCTAGAAATCCACAAAACAACAAGGGGGTCGATCTCCTCCTCCTCTAGAACTATCTCATCATGAAATCATAACATAATGAGGAATTAGGTCAAATTCCTCCCTTTATACTCCTCCCAATCTAATTCACCATTAACATCACTTAAGCTAGGCGCTTTTCCTCCTAAGGTGAGTAATTAATTAATTAAGTCCCTCCTCAACACCTTTTCATTCTATTTCTCCGTTGACTTAGGCTAAAGTGACTTTTCCTATTATTTTTGGCTTAATTCATCGTTTAGCCACCAAATCTCCTTTATTTCTCCTCTTGTTCCCTGATTGTGCCTAACTATAGTCTACGGAAACAAATAAACTACTAAGTCACTCCCTTCTGGCCTACTCTTGGGAACGGGACATCATAATCCTCCCTTCCTGAGATTGCTTATCCTCAAGTAACATCAATCCTAGGTGCTGCAAAATATGCTCTCCCTCCCATGTGGAATCCTCCACTGGAATTCCCCTCCATCTAACCAAGCACTCCCTAATGACCCTGCTCCTCAACCTGCACTCTCTCTACTCGAGCACCTCCTCCGGCACTAGCTTCAACTGGCCTTCCTCATCCAAGGGTGGCAACTCCTCTGAAATGATGACCTGTTGTCCCACTGCCTTTTTAAGGTAAGAAACGTGGAAGACATTATGAATCTTGCTACCCTATGGTAGGTCTAGCTTGTATTCCACCTCGCATACTCTCCTGATGACTCTGTATGGCCCATAAAATTTTGGCTTCAGCTTCTCTGCTCCGCTCCTCTTCAAGGAGGATTGTCTGTATGGCTGTAACAGTAGGAAAACCAAGTCCCCTACCTCGAAATTGCGCTCTACCCTCTACCTGTCTGCATAGATCTTCTGTTGGTTCTGAGCTGCCCGTAATTTTTCCTTCACTGCTCGCAAAATCCTCTAGCTCTCCTCCACCCAGTCTTTGGCCCCCGGGACCCTACTATCCCCAAACACCGTTTCCACAAAAGAGGTTGCAACGTATCCATACAATGCTCTAAATGGTGACATTCTGATAGACATATGGTAAGTTGTGTTGGAGCAATACTCACCCATGTGCAACCATCTCACCCATGTGCATTGTTGCCCTCATACATAGTTCCTCAGATACCCCTCCACCCATTTGTTGACAATCTATGTCTATCCATGTGTCTGTGGGTGGTAGTTGGTACTCGTGGCTAACTCTGTGCCCGCCAATCGAAAAATATCCCGCCAAAATGTGTTGATGAAGCGTCCATCTCTGTCACTGACTATCTGCCTGGGTAAGACGTGCAACCATAATACCTCTATGAAAAATAACTCCACTAACTGTATGGTTTTGTATTCCGTGGGTATGGCAAAGAAATGTGCGAATTTGGTCAGACTGTCGACCACCACAAATATACAGTCCCTGCCTTGCACTCGAGGAAGGAAAGTAATGAAATCCATAGAAATGCTCTCCCATTTTTGCTCTGGAATGGGTAGAGGCTGAAGTAACCCCGCAGGGTGTGTCTGCTCAGACTTGTTCTGCTGACAAGTTGTGCACTCCCATATGTGTTTCAGTACATCATCCTTGAGACCCTTCCATGAGAATCTCTCCCTGATCTACCTGTACGTTTTGAAGTACCCCTGACGCCTGACTACATGCGAATCGTGACACACCTTCATAATATTCCCCTTCAAGGTAGATTCTGGAACCAAGTAGATCCGATCCTTGTAGAAAATGATGTCATCTAGAACCCGATATCTATCATTAACCACCTGTCCATCCATCACCTCATAAGAAAATTTGTTTTTGGAGTACTCCACCAACAATTGTGCTTTCCAATATGTGCAAATGTCCATCATCGAATACCCTGGTGGCCTCTTGGATAAGGCATCTGCTACAACATTCCTCTTCCCTTTGACATACTCAATGTCAAAGTCAAAGGCTTGGATCTTTGAGACCCACTTATGTTGTCTCTCACTAAGGTCTTTCTGATCCAGGAAATACTTGATATTGTTGTGACCAGTCTTCACTACAAATCTTCTACCTACCAGATATTGCCTGAATTTGGTTAAGGCATGCATGATTGCTAGCATTTCCTTGTCATAAATAGGGTAGAGTCTCTCTGACTCGTTGAGCTTCCTGCTCTCGAACATAATGGGATGGCCTCCCTGCATCAAAACTGCTCCAATCCCCACCCCTGATGTGTCACACTCTAAGATGAACGACTGTGAGAAATTCAGAAGGGCTAAAATAGGGCATGTGCTCATAACCTCCTTCATTTTCTCAAATGTCTGTTATGACTCCTCTGTCCACTGAAAGGCGCCCTTCTTGGTCAAATCTGTGAGTGGTGCTCCCAACTATGAGAAGCCCTTGATGAACCACCTATAGTAACTGCATAACCCAAAGAATCTCCTCAGCTCCGTGAGGTTCTTGGGTGTTGGCCAATCAACAATGGCCCTGATCTTCTCCTAATGAACCTATACTCCCTGTTCACTGATGATATGCCCCAAGTACAATAGTTATCTCATGCCAAACTTAGATTTGGACTCCTTAGCATATAATGGCTGTGCCTGCATAATGCCCAAGACCTCCTCCAAATGTGCCAGATGCTCATCCCACATCATGTTGTAGATCAATATATCATCGAAGAATACCAGACGGTATTTCCTCAACTTCCCTCTAAAGATGTGGTTCATGCAAGACTAGAAAGTGGAAAGTGCGTTGGTCAATCCAAACAACATGACCAAGAACTCAAAATGTCCGAAATGGCATCTTAATGTTGTCTTCTCTATATCCTGCTCCCTGATGCTGATCTGATGATATCCTGACCGCAGATCAATCTTGGTGAAGAAAATTGCCCCATGTAACTCGTCCATCAACTCATCTATGAGCGGAATGGGGTACCTGTTACACATCAAAATTACTCACTTCAATGATGACCCATTGTCGTCATTATAAGTGTCGCAAATGTCGCACTTTTGCCACAAGTGTCGTGAATGTTGCAGTGTCACAAGTGTCATAAAAATCATACTATCATATTGCCTATGTCGTGTCTCTAACGACATCATAAGGACACTTAAGACGCCTTCAAAGACTGGTTTAAGAAGGAGAAATCATCTGATGAGAAATACAAATCATTTACCATGAATAAACCCACTAACAAATCAATTTCGGAAGGTAGCGCTCCCCTATACACTGTCAGGGAGCGCCAGCGCTCCCTAACCCTCTTTGGGGGAGCGTTTTAACACTCTGGTGCCCCTTTTGGGGGAGCGCTGCCCTTTCTGAGCGAATTTTGGCTTGTTGAGATAAATCGGGGAAGAATCCCCTCAATCTCTGAAGTTGGTTGGATTTGAATCTGAGGTCGAGGCATGATCTTAGGGAAGATCCACAATTGAAGGAGAGGAATCCTCAACTTATCCCAAATATCTCTCAAGTGGCTGGGCCTCTCAAAGCTTATATAAGGAGGCCTTCTCATGGTGATAAGGGGGCAGTTTAGAGGCATCAAACTTATGATCTCATAAGGGATATGAACAGTAAGGCATCATCATTTTGATTGTGGATTACTTGAGAAAAGGGTTGGATAAAGAGAGCTTGGTGAAGCTGTTGCACCTACATCCATGGCTGTAAGCATCTCACTTTGTTTTCATTAATATAAAGCTATGCTTGGTCTGTTTCCTTTAAAGTTTGTGTACGTTTCATAAACTTGTTTCTTTCATAGATCCATTATGAAGCTAATCA
Source organism: Picea mariana (assembly GCA_032191745.1). NCBI lineage: Eukaryota > Viridiplantae > Streptophyta > Pinopsida > Pinales > Pinaceae > Picea > Picea mariana. The sequence continues at coordinate 348,670 of JASDQU010011353.1, forward strand.
TGGTAGAGTAGGAAGTATCGTTCTTGTTGCTCATTGTATTGCAGGACCTTCTGAAGAACTTGGACATCAAGATCAGCCTGGATCGAGCAAGGACAAACGTCGGTAAAAAGGTGTTTACTATTCTTCCCTCTTCTTCTTTGATAGTTTAGCTTCGTGAAAAGGAAAGTCAGTGTCCATAATAGCACTTTTCTGCCTTGGTTATAGGGGTCTAGATACAAGAGAGAATCCACTTGTCCGCAGGGGGAATTTCTCTGTAACATTTTTGTTATAGAGAAATCCCCCTCCAGACAAGTGGATTCTCTCTTGGATCTAGACCCCTATAACCAAGACAAAAAAGTGCTATTATGGACACTGACTTTCCTTTTCATGAAGCTAAACTATCAAAGAAGAAGAGGGAAGAATAGTAAACACCTTTTTATTGACGTTTGTCCTTGCTCGATCCAGGTTGATCTTGATGTTCGAGTTCTTCAGAAGGTCCTACAATACAATGAACAACAACAACGATACTTCCTACTCTACCATGATTAGCTTCATAATGGATCTATGAAAGAAACAAGTTTATGAAACGTACACAACCTTTAAAGGAAACATGCCAAGCATAGATTTATATTAATGAAAACAAAGTGAGATGCTTACAACCATGGATGTAGGTGCAACAACTTCACCAAGCTCTCTTTGTCCAACCCTTTGCTCAAGTAATCCACAATCAAAATGATGATGCCTTACTGTTCATCTCCCTTATGAGATCATAAGTTTGATGCCTCTAAACTGCCCCCTTATCACCATGAGAAGGCCTCCTTATATAATCTTTGAGAGGCCCAACCACTTGAGAGATCTTTGGGATAAGTTGAGGATTCCTCTCCTTTAGTTGTGGATCTTCCCTAAGATCATGCCTCGACCTCAGATTTGAATCCAACCAACTTCAGAGATTGAGGGGATTCTTCCCTGATTTATCTCAACAAACCAAAATTTGCTCAGAAAGGGTAGCGCTCCCCCAAAAGGGGCACCGGAGCGTTATAACGCTACCCCAAAGAGGGCTGGGGAGCGTCGACGCTCCCTGACAGTGTATAGGGGAGCACTACCTTCCAAAATTGATTTGTTAGTGGGTTTATTCATGGAAAATTCTTTGTATTTCTCATCATATGATTTCTCCTTCTTAAACCAATATTTGAAGGTGTCTTAAGTGTCCTTATGATGTTGTTAGAGACACGACATAGGCAAGATGATAGTATGATGTTTACGACACTTGCGACACTGCGACATTCACGACACTTGTGGCAAAAGGGTGACATTTGCGACACTTAAGGTAAAAGTGTGACACTTATAATGACGACAATGGGTCATCATTGAAGTGAGTAATTTTGATGTGTAATAGTACCTATTCTTGATCGTTTTCTTGTTGAGAGCTCTGTAATCAATGCACATCCGCAGTGTGCCATCCTTCTTCAGTACCGTAACGACTGAAGAGGCAAAAGGACTCGTGCTGGGCTTGATGTGCCCCATCACAAGCAATTATTTGATTCCTTTCTCAATCACGTCCTTGAATCTCTTGGGGTGCCTATAGGGCGCGGTGATCACCGGTGTAGCCCTTGCCTCCAACTCGATCATGTGCTCAAATCCCCTGTCTAGTGGTATCCCTAGTGGTATCGACCCAAAGACTAGCTCATACTGACTCATAAGCTCTCTGATTTTTGGATGGTAATGCTCTTTGCCCTCTGAGTCCTTCCGCATGGTGATCAAACACTCTGCTGCATAGGCCACATCACCAGGACGGAAGATTTGATCCATCCTTTTTGATGACACTGCTCATGGTGCTTCTGTAGACATGCCTCTCAGTACCACTCTTGATCCATTGGCGTCTCTGAAGCTCATGCTCAACGTTGGATAGTTGAACACAATATCCCCCAACGAATATAACCAATGTACCCCCAATACTACATTAATATCTGATAGGTCAACTACATAGAAAGTATCTGTCATGGTGTAGTTGCCTAGTTTGACTTCTAGGTCTGGGATCATGTCCAAACATGTCATCGTGTATCCATCTGCCACTGCCACATGGAATCCCTCAAACTCCTCAGTGCGTAACCCTCTCTTGGCTACCAAGGACACGTCTATGAAATTGTGGGTGGCCCCACCATCAACTAAAGCGATCATGCGCTGCCCATGTACAAGGCCCTTTAGCCTAAGAGTGTTGTACCTAGGTACTCCTGAAAGGGTTGCTATGGTTCCCCCTTTCACCTCTCTACAAGGTTTGGTCTCCTCCTTGGGCGGTGCCCCTACCGATATCTAGGGTTTCTTCGGTCGCTACTCTGGCTCATGTGTGGTCTCATCCTTTGACTCACTGTCTTCCTGTGCCCCGATATCCTCATCCTCCTCCTCACTGCCTGATTCCACTTCAATGTAGTGGATTTATCCCTTTCCCATGCATCTATTCCCCAGGACCCAAGGGTCTCTGCAGGAGAAGCAAATCTTCTTCCTCATCAACTCTCATCTCATGTCACCATCCAACTTGGGCTTACTCTTCCATTCCCTTTGAGGATTTCTCTGATCCTTGTCTCTCTGTGGTACAAAGGGTTTGGTAAAGGTTTTGGGTTTCAGCGCCGAGTCCCCCATGTCTCTCGTACGCATAATGGCCTCATGTAAGGTGTGAGTTTTGAAAGCCTTAACCCAACCCCTCAATGGCTCTGTCAATGCCTCGATGAACAACATCACCAGTCTGTGCTCTGATGTATCTGATATGACCACTGCCTTCCACTGGAACTCAGTGATGAAGGCCTCAACTGATCTAGTCTACCTCAACTGTGTAAGGTCCCTGAAGTGGAACTATGGATCTCTCCTGTCAAACCTCTCCATCAACCTCTTAGTGAACTCCAAATATGAAGTAATGTGGTTGTGACCCAAGGTCACCAGCCCATGGTACCACCACTCGTGGGCCTCCCTCTCCAAGTGCAAGGTGGCAAAACTGATAGCTTCTGACTCTGTCATCGGGTTAAGCTTGAAATATGTGTCAAGCTTCTATACACATGCCTGAGTTGAGCAACGTGATGATCCATTGAAAGTTGGAATGTTCAACTTTCCCACTTTCTTGATGAAATCCATGTTGTGAGTTTGCTCATTGCCTCTCTATGCCATTCAGGGTCTGTTTCGATATCTGATCAAACAATAGTCCATCAAGCTCATGTTTGCATGGAACTCCGGTCCCAGTGCTAAGTAGTCTCTCATGTACTCCCTGCACAGATCCTATGGCACCACCTGTCCCTGACCTGACTGTCCCCCTGCCTGTCCTGGCTGTCCCAATGACTGTCCTCTCTGGAACCGTGGGTATAAAGGTCGAGGAATCCTCCCAGACAATGTGTAGGCTCAGACTGGTGAAGGGTGTGGACTAGCTCCACCCTGAGATCTACTGGAGCCACTAGGCCCACCTCCCTGGTGTCCTCCTGAACCACTCGCTCCTCTTGCGGCATTGGCACCTATAGTGCTCATGCTATGGTGGAGCATATGTGCACTGATAGCCATATGTTGTATGGCATTCATCATGTCCCTTTGTCCTCTAGCTAGGTCATTCAACATGGCTTGCGTACTGTCAGCATGTGTCTCGGGGCCTTTCCCCTTGCCCTTGGGTGTCTCATGCCTGTCACCCATAGTCCTCTCTATCTCGTCCTCTATGTTCGAACTAATATGCTTTCTTTCCTCTCTCTTTGGCTATGTATCTGACTAAGTGTGGAAGGGAGTGTAATCCCTTCGATTTCTATCTCTCCTATCTCTGTTATGACCTCTGCGGCACTGAATGTACTCATCCCCAATATGTCCTCGACCCTCTGGGTATTCTTCACTTGTTCCTAGAATCATGGGGTCATGAGAAACACTTCTTCACAGGCTGGCAAGAAGAAGGCTCTGATACCATTGAAATATCCCTGATCCAACTGATCTGGATATCTACTGCTGAACTATTGTTTTATCACTGAGATTTGATACTCTGGGGGTTTTTGGATGTGTTTGAGTTAATGCGTGAACATGCTTGGTGATTTTCGCATGTGTGTTTCATTCATTTAGTGTTTTAGCAGTATATATATGATGCACGTGAAAGAAAGGACAACACAACTCACTGATATATAATATGAGGAAAAAGCAAGAAATACAATAATATGCTGGAAGTAGATATACTAGTCATCAGTTAGATCTCATGGATCGTCACTAAAATACAAATAACTAACAAGAAATACCCATGACCAGAAGATGAAGGCTGATCTGTGCATGCACAGATAGATCGACAAAACACAGTTCTGGAAGCTCACGACAACTGCTGCAGATACTGGAAAACTCACCCTGTTGGCGATACTCATCGGAATGGACTGGAAACTGTCCCAAAATGAGCACCTTGCCCTCCATAATGATCCTGGTAATTATTGGACTGAAGATCCAATCTCTGGAGCTCCGAATATCACCCCCTGGGGGTTTGCGCACCTCCTGGGTTGTGGGAGTGTGCCCTAGTGATCCCACCGATGAAATCAGACAATCTATGACTCGAAATGATCGTCCTAGCCTCCTCTGTAATGGGTCGAAAGGTTTTCCTCAGATCTGCTCCGGAATACCCCCTGGAACCCCAAATGTGTTTCCTCAAGAGCTGCACCCTAACTGGTTGTTTGCTGCGCTATGGGAGATTCCACCGTCAGAAACTGATGACTGGTGGCTCAAAAGATGCGCCTTGGCTAGCTCTCAACTGGGTCAGAATGAATCTGTAAGATACTCCTCTGTCTCGTGCGGCCACACAAATCCTCTCTCTAACCCTTACGCCCTCACCGACTGAGCGCGCAATCACTGTACTGGATCTTTTGAATAGCACGGTGAAATATCTGGATGGTATCTTCGATAGGCTAGGGTGTGTCTCTCAACACCGAAACCGATCAATGGTGGTGGTTTCCTCCATAAATCCACAAAACAACAAGGGGGTCGATCTCCTCCTCCTCTGAAACTATCTCAACATCAAATCATAACATAATGAGGAATTAGGTTGAATTCCTCCCTTTATACTCCTCCCAATCTAATTCACCATTGACATTACTTAAGCTAGGCGCTTTTCCTCCTAAGGTGAGTAATTAATTAATTAAGTCTCCCTCTCAACACCTTTGCATTCTAATTCTCCATTGACTTAGGCTTAAGTGACTTTTCTTATGCTTTTTGGCTTAATTCATCATTTAGCTACCAAATCTCCTTTATTTCTCCTCTTGTTCCCTATTTGTGTCTGACGATAGTCTATGGGAACAAATAGACTACTAAGTCACTCCCTGCTGGTCTACTATTGGGAACGGGACATAACAATCATTTCACTATAATAAAAATCAATGACATTGAGAATAGTGCAAGGGAAGTTAAGCTCTGTAAGCATATTAGAGTTGACAACACAAAGATACAAGACATTGCCTTGTAGTACTCTAGGTGCACAAATGAAGGGGAAAAGGGGCGTCTATTACAAATCAACATCGAGCAGATCAAGGGGACATTCATAACAATGACAAGTGGCACCACATGGAGGGATGGTATGATAACTTCATTTGTTGCTTCCCATTGCTAGATAATGTCAAGCTAGATATGGAGATTGGGGTGCTAATTGCAATGGTGTTGGATAATCCTACGATGGATATAAAGCCAACCATGGAGATTAGGTTGTTGATTGTGATAAGGCTCAAGGTGCCTTAGCAACAAGTCAGAGGTCAAGGCAATTGACAATAACACATCTAGGTAAATTTATTATCATTAATTAATCACTATACCCAAGAACAAGTGACAACTTAAATTTATTATCATTAATATAACCGTTATACCTAAGATATGGGGCAATTTAAGAATATTTTTGTAATTAGTATATTTTAAATTTTTTTCTTAAAACAAGGAGTATTTAATCAAATCATTATCCTTCACTAATAGAAAAATGATAATATGGAATTTTAAAAATTCAAATTTGTTCTCTCTATTTTCAAAAAATACATGAAACACTTCCCAATTTTCCTTTAAATCAAAGGTATTTAATCAAATCATTATCCTTCCCAATTTTTCTTTAAATCAAAGGTATTTAATCAAATCATTATCCTTCATTAGTAAAAATATAATAATATCCAATTTAAAAATCAAATTTGTTTGATCTATTTAATTTAAAAATAAAATAAAATTAATAATCAAAATTCAATGACCTTCAAACAATATTAGTTTGAAAAAACATAAAATAAAAAATTCAAATCATATTGATTTAGATGGGAAGTATATGCCTTGCGGCGCAGGGACTAATAAATTCAAATCGTGGCGCAGGGGCCAATGAATTCAAATGATCAACAGATCCACACAGAGTAAAAGGAGAATTTGAAAATTGGGACATTGCAGTGACTAATAAGAAACACAGATGATGTGTAATATGATTATTCGACATACAACAATGATGTCATGGATCATTAAATGATGCGTGAGAGAGTCACCAAACCTTATCGTTATTGAGCGGCTTACACTGTATGCTATAGTAATATGGGCATTACAGCATTTATTTGATCATGGAAGTTTTGATCAATCTAGTTCTATATACTATAGTCGGGAGATTTGATTTTAGTGCAGTTATCAAGCATGGAGGTTCTTTACACTTCCAATTTGCTTTCAGTTAAACCTCAGAGTCCTACAGCATCGTCAACCCACATAAGAAGACTCTGCATATCTCCAAAAACAACAATTAATACAGGAAAATTGAGTTACAGGAGAGTGAAGAAATTGAGAGTGTCTGCCATCGCTCAGCCTTTAACGGGCTCCTCAGATTCATCACCTTCCAGCGATATTTCCAAGAGAGCTCTGAGAATAAGCAGTAACGACGAACAGCAAGGAGATGAGGGTAAATTCAATTGGTTTTCGCATTGGTATCCTGCAGCCCCAGAATATGATTTGGACAAGAGGGTGCCTCATGCATTCACTGTTATGGGCCTTGACATCGTTGTTTGGTGGGACAAACGCAGCCAAACATGGCAAGTTTTTGATGACAGTTGTCCTCATAGAAGGGCTCCTCTGTCTGAAGGAAGAATAGATGAAGACGGGGATTTGCAATGCAGTTATCATGGCTGGTGCTTTGGCCCCAAGGGAGACTGCAAATACGTTCCACAAGCACCATCTGACGGACCTCCGGTATTGTACTCATTGCTTACATTCTTCCATAAAGTTACATGGATTCCTCTCCTTCCATTGACCAATTTAGAATTGAGAAAATTGCTTATACTGTGAACATGGTTTTCAGAGTTTCAGGAGTTGTGGTTTGTAGAAAATGACCTAATAGGCAATCAAGACTAATTCTCAATTGTTCTGTCTCTAATTTATAACTGATTTGCAATTTCTTCTGTAGCAAGTGTTGATGAATAATAAAATATTACTGATGAGGATACCGGAGGTCCTTATTGACGTAGCAGAATAACATACATAGAGAAGGAGACAGACGAGAAGCTAAAATCGCCTAGCCCGTTAACCTCTAAGAAGGCCAATACAAACCACAAATCAATGATCCACGCAAGGGGACTTGAGGAGTCTATATATACAAAAGTTGGGCTGGCCTAGAATATTAAAATCTTAACAAAATATCAACCATTCCGATTGAGGACGTGCATGAGTTGCCCTTTGATACCGAGGAAATAAAAAAGCTAACCATATTTATCTACGAGAGGTCATCGCAAGTACCCCCTTTAAGATGCTTTGCCCTCAACATATGTGCAATTGGAGATAGTTTTGGAGGAAAGTACTAGACTCCCATTTGATTCCTCATGTTGAAGTTGCTTCCCACTTGATCAGTGATTCGGTAATAGATTTGGAGTCGAGCCACTTAGTGTGTTGTTGTAAAATGCCTCTAGGTTCCAAAACAAATTGACTTTCATCATCCAGGACTGATAAGTTGGTTTGGAGGGCCTTGTGTGGATCCCAAACATTTTCTCAACACAAGATATGAATCACATCATGCACTGATCATTTGGTGAGCAGCTATAGGAGTATGCAACTTCCCTTATTTTCTTATGAACTTGGTAAGATTTATAAAACCAAGGTGCTAACTTTTACTTGTGCTGTGCTGCTTTTCAAGTGTGTGTACCAAAAAACACTCCCAGCTGGTTGTTAGAAGCTGAGGCAGACAAGTGTGTGTTAGATTTTTACCTTGTTTAGGTCCGACAATCTTCTCTACAGTACTAGGGTGCACTCAGCAAGCAAGTATAGCAGCAGTAAGACCACATTAATTGCAGGTCCATACAGCAGCAGTATAGCAGCCGTTTTCCTTTCTTCCTGTGTGCAGCAGAGTGTAAGGGAGTCTCAGTTATGTAGGAGAGTAGAGGATGCATACATGCCTTCAACAGGCATGTGCCAGTCTAAGCATATTTCCAGTTTTTCCACCTTCAGTTAAATCCAGTTTATTGTTTTCCAGTTTGCTTCAGTTCAGCTTTCAGTTCAGATCAGTTTTAGAACACATGCCGCTGATATTTCTTAGATAGGGTGCAGATCCCTAGGTTGTCTAAGGTGTTTGCATGGGTAAGATTTTAGTTTAAGTAGAGGATGCGAGTCTCAAGGAAGGGGATAATTGCATGTTCCAGTTCATCTTCCAGTTGAGGTGCACTTACTTGGCACACTTATCTATGCAGCTAGGGCACACTAGGTGATTAGACTAGGTTTACAGTTTGACCGAGTCACCTTGAGCACTTCATGCATGTCACCAGATACATGGTATCTTCCCTCGTCTTACTAGTCTATAAAAGAGATGCAGAGCACACAATTATGTTGGTTAGCAAGCATAGGCTCTATCATTCTTTCCCAAGAAAATTCTTTATAACTGAAATGCAAGAAGAAGGAAAGGGGGAAAACCTGCAAAAGCTTCAGTTCTTGGTCTTCGTCAACAGTCAATCAAGCAATATTCCAGCACTAGATAGTTCTTGATCCCTGCACACAACTCCAACAAGATATACCTTCCTCAAACCATTTATACGCATTTCAAATGAATATAGTAAATTCAAAAGTAATTTTCCTAACTAACCTCAGGTAAGTTAATTCAGCACCAACTCTATAATTCAAATGTAAATAACCGTGAAAATGAACAATAACAAGAATTTTATGATAAAAAAGTTGACAACAAGAATGTTATACTTGATCTTGTTGCTGCAACCTTGTCACTTGATCTTGGGTTCCTCCAACCTCAATCACCACTCAAACTCTAACTTATGACAAGGACACAAATCTCAGATTCACAGGGGAGCCAAGGAGTGGCTCAACAAACCCTAGAAGAGAACAGGTCAGACTTGGAGAATACAAGGAGTTTTGCTCAAGAAGAGGATTAGGGTTAAGGGATTCCTAGTTCAGCCAGGCAGGTCTTGGCTATACTTTTAGCATAAGGGTAAGTGACCTTTTCCTCACGCATGAACCTTGCTTTTATATGCTTTAGAAGTAGTTCCAATAGTGGGGCTTGATATATAGGCTATACAGGTGTACGTCTAAGTAACCGGATACGTCCTAAACCCCCTGCGTGTCGTGTGTCCAGCGAATCCGACATGATTTGCCCTGGTACGTGTCGGATTTGTTGGTTCAACGTGTCCTGGGAACGGGACATGTCCTAAAAACATGTCCGACACTTCAACAACCAGTGTCACGAATTCAGGACACGTGTCCCTCAAAAAGGCAGTCTGCGGACCCTCAAAAACGTTTTTTTTGCTTCATTTCACCCACAGGTTGGAGCAGCAAGAGAGTTAGAGTGCAGAAAAGGGCTTTGGTGGAGTGTGAGAAGGGATTCCAAGTGCCAAGCAAGTGGATTT
>JASDQU010011353.1:414484-431177 GCA_032191745.1 Picea mariana
TCCATTAGGGCACTTTCTATTGTATTTGGTCTCTGAATTTACAAGGTTTATTTATTTATTTATTATTCAGTCATATAAACTTGTATTCTCTAATGATTTATGTAGGTCTTCACAATGGAAATGAAACTAACTATCCTATGTGTGATGTGGCTATACAATCTCCTCCCTCATCGAGCTCATGGACACAGGTAGTTAGTACTCATTTTTCCATTTTAGTTAGTGTGTGCACAATTGCCAAAGATTCATGTATATTTCAACCCTTTAGTGAATTTTGGGCACAAATCACCCTAATATGCATTCTTTAGGGTTTTCAAAAAATCCATAGTCATGTAACTTGTATCTTGTGAATTTTAACAACATCATACATCAATTTTTCTTCCTAGGGCATGTATTTCTCATTATGCCATGTTTTCATGCATTTTTTTGCATTTACAAAGTAAATTTTAGCCTTTATGCACAACAAAGGGTTTTTTGTTTCAAAATGAAAAAATAAAGTATGAATAGATGTAAAATGATAAAATACGAACTCCACAATTTGAACCACTCAATTTGCAGGTCATATGAGTCTTAGGCGTGCATTTTAGAATAAGACAGTTTTACCCTCCATTTTACAAAAAGCCTTGAAACTTGGTTCAAGGTAGAAGTCCTTGGTCATTTTAAATGCAATCCATATGATACATATAGATTTATAATGTTATTAACTTCACCCCACAACTTAGATAACTAAACTTGAAGCTATATAGAAGCAAGGGCGTGCATTTCCATTAGGTCACTTTCTATTGTTTTGGTCTTTCAATTTACAAGGTAGAATTTTCTTGTTTTACACAACATCCACTTTTATGTTTGCAAATGAAAATATAAATATGCATATAGGTGTAAAACTATCTAAGACACCATCATAAAYGTGATTCACTCAAATTACAGGTGTGTTAATACSTGGGCRTACATTTCTGTACAAGGGCATAACTTACAGTTTAAAAGAAAAACATGTATTTCTTAAGTGTGACYGTGCACTTTTAGATGTGGAGRCTTTAACAAGATTGAATTAGGGTTTTATGYAACAATACAAACCCTAATCMTAATAATMTATATCATCATATRTCGATAACATTTTCATCTACATCTGGCTCAACCTCTTTGACTTCTTAACATAACACRTCTATYTATTCCCTATGTCCAATGCAATTTGGATTATTCTTTTACTTTATTATATCGGCATAGGACCTTCGATGCCAAGGTTCTTTGTTGAATGCACATTGGTATTCTGAAATATTATTTACACACGTCTATCCCATTTTCGATAGGACTTTGGGCTCCCATGTGTTGCCACTCCAATGTAAGTTGTCAATCTTGACTTTCCAAGTCAGCGTTGTTAGTGTCGTCATTTTTTTAGTTAGAGTCAGTTCTAGATGAGTCATGTTCGGTGTGTCAAAGCATGTGAGTTCAGGTACTGAACAACGAATGGGTCGAAGTTATCAAGTGGTCGGTCTAGCCCTTGGAGTTGGGAAAGAGCGTCAGAATCAAATGTGTGTAAATTGTAAAGTTATTTTCCCAAAAGGTCGTGTCCAAGTCGGTATCTGTGGGAGCCTTTTCAAAAACTCTTGAAGTTGATTAGAAAGTATTTCACCTATGAAAGAAGGTCTGAGAGAATACACTTGCATCACATCATATTGATGATGCATTTCACAGGAAAGAGGCCATTGAACTTACCTTTATTCTTGCACCAAATTCTAGGAGGAATGGCAGACAGCGTCCAAGATGAAGAAAACTGACCAAAGAAGAATTTATCCCATATCTCACTAATCAAAGTGTTGATAGTTGAGGAATTGAGGTGACTGGGAAAGGACTGGGATTCATTTCTTCCTTCAGCCAATGTCCCCAGGGACCCCAAAGGAGATCCCCCTCTACCTATGGGAAAAGCAGCATCTCGCAGCGCGAATGCGAGAATAGAAGGGTGTTGGAAAGTTTACAGACAGAAGGTAGAGTATGCATGTTGTCATTGATGGCAAGATTAGAAATCAGCACAACGATGACGAACAAAAGAAAGTGGCAAGATCAGAAGCGTAACTAGTGAAGAGAAACAATGATTGATGGATCACTCTTCCCAAATTCCCGATGGTCATCAGATCTGAATTTTGACAGGAGGAGCGTGCAGAAGAGGAGAACAGATCTCAAGTGTCAGATATGAGCACGAGGACCGAATCTCATCGGATCCATAAGAACAAGCATGATCATTAAGTGCAAGATGAAGTCGGGATATCGGAGATCGGGAGGATGGACATAACATACTGCAAATAACCCCAAAAGTCGAAGCTCAGAAGTCAAGGAGGAAGACACATTGACGAATCCACGTCAGCAAGGACACATGGCACAATCAGACACTGACGAGTGTCAAGATAATTCAACATCTTTGGTAGGTAAAAATCATGAATCAAAGTGACACATGGCATCTACTCAGCTTGTGACACATCAGCAAGTGACGTAAGCAACTTACGTCACTCCGAAAGTTTTGCATAGAAAGAAAAGACTCTAATTTCATTGAAGTCCAGAACGTCGAAATTGTGAAAGGGATGACAACAGAGCATGTTAGCAAGGACACGTGGAGTGCGGTTGGAATTTCGTTGAATTGCACATTGAAGAAGTCAAAGGAACGTGACATAGGAACTCGCAATATGCGAATACGCGATGAGATCTGAGTTGTCAGATGAAAAAGAGATCTGGATCGTTGTTTAGGCTAGTGAAGCACTTGAAGGGTCAGCCCATGGTCATAGCCAAGGTCACATCGTCAAAAGGCTGGATGAAAGAGCTAGTAGCTAACCTCTTTTTCAGAAATCATGACATGGGAGAGTCGAGATGCCTCATCACAAAACCCCCGAAATCGCAAATCACGAAGTGCTTTATGGATAAGCACTTGGTTACAACTAGTGGTCATATGAGAGGAAGGAGCTATCCCAGCTAAGCTCCATTTCGGAGATTGTGACTTGGGAGAGTCAAGAAACCTCATACCAAGATCCTCGAAGTCCCGAATCATGAAATAACTTTTTGGATATGCGCTTAGTTACGACTAGTGGTTATATAAGAGGAAGGAGCTATCCCAGCAAAGCTCCATTTCAGAGATCGTGACATAGGAGAGTCAAGATGTATCATCACAAGAGTTCTGAAACGTGAAATTGCATAGCACCTGTTGGTGTAGCCGGTGGTCATCACTGGTGGTCATGAAAAGGGAAGGTACTAATTGCTAAGCCCTATTTTCAGAGATCTTGACATGGAAAGTCGAGAAGCCTCACCACAATATATCCAAAATGCAAAATGTGAAATCACTTTCTGATTAGCCAGTGGGCACAAGGGATAAATGTGAGACCTCGTGGATGTAATCCAACGGTGCTACTGAATTGGGAATCTGATTGAAGGGCTACTCTTCCACATCATGGTTAGTTGTTTAGTTACAATTCAATTAACTGAACTGAATCATGGTTCTTGGATGTTTGGCGATCTAGTTGCTGAGGCGTTTTCCTTGGAGATTTGAGATGTAACTAAATTAGTGGGAGAGTATAAATTTTAGATGGAGCGACCATGTGAGGTTGGTTGTTCTAACTGGAAAAATGAATTGGAAAATCATAGTATGTGCAGAGTGAAATCAATCTCAGATATGAGAAACAAAATTTGAACAGACAGAAGCAGAGAAGATTTGCAGAACAGACAGTAGAAGAGAATAATTGTAGAACAGATTGAAGCATAGCAAAGTTATAGAGCACATCAGAATCGATAAGAATTGATATATCTGTATTGTTGATTATTCAGCCAAAATTTATAAATATAGAGTTAGGGTGGTTCTAGGGAGGATTTTGGTCCTCTAATATTCAAGTTGGTGCTTGAATATTGGAAGTTGTATCTTCCATCTAGTTGTGGCTAGAAAACAGGGTGGTAGGGTGGTGCTAGAGAAAACACAAAGCTTTTTTCTATATGCAAGTTGATGCTTGTATAAGTCCAGTTGGTGCTGGAACATTTAGGGAGTTGATGCTTCCTTCTAGTGGGTGCTAGAGAAATCAGAGAGTTGGTTCTCTCAACAAGTTGGATCTTGTAAAACAGAGGTAGTAGCCTCACATTGAGTTGGTGCTCAAAGATAGATGATGTGCAAAACTTAAAAGATTGTCTATCATTCGAAGAAGAAGAGGTTTTCTCCCTTTATGGGTTTCCTCGTGAAAATATGTCTCTGTGTATATCTTATGTGTGATTGATGTTCATCATTTATGTTGTTCATATCTTGTATAATATTGATGGTCACTTGGAAGAGATTAAGAATCGTTTGAATAGTCATAAATTGTTTAAGCACAGTGACAACTGATTCACCCCCCCTCTCAGTTTTCTTAGTAATTTCAACAATTGGTATCATAGTGGGTTCCTTTTATTTAAAGGTAGATCTATAAGCTTAAACATGAAAAGTCATGAAGGGACCTCAACCAATAAGCCTCCTCTTTTTGATGGAACAAATTTTGCCTTCTGGAAGATTAGAATGAGAACATAGTTAATGGCCTTAGGTGTTGATGTTTGGGATGTAGTAGAGACTGGATACGTAAAACCTGTTGTGCTAGCTTCCAAGGATGATAAGTTAGAATTTAGCTTTAATGCGAAAGGAATGAATGCTATATTGAATGGAATTGTTGAAGATGAGTTTGTAAAGGTGATGCATCTTGAAACTACCAAAGCAATGTGGGATAAACTTATTAGCAGTTATGAAGGAAATGAGAAAGTAAAAGACGCCAAACTTCAAACATATAGGTTGAAATTTGAACAACTAAATATGAATGAAGATGAAACAGTTAGCAAGTATTTTTTAAGAGTTGAAGAGCTTGTGAATGCCATGAAGGTTCTTGGTGAGGAGATTGAAGAATCATTTTTAGTTCAGAAGATTGTAAGATCTCTGCTTGATAAATTTAATCCAAAAGTCTCTGCAATAGAAGAACTAAATGATCTTAAGACTTCGTTCATTGATCAACTCCTAGGAACTCTAACTGCATATGAAATGAGAATTAGCAAAGATAAATCCATTACTAGAGAAGCATCTTTTAAAGAAGACAAGAATACTAATTCAGAACTAGATGATATTGAAGAAAAATTTGTGAGAAGGTTAAAGAAAGGATCAGGCAAATACCAAGGCAATTTTCCCTTCAAATGCTTTAATTGTGGTAAAATAGGTCATTTTTCATCTAAGTTCCCTCACAAGAAAAAGGACCGAAAGGACCAAGGCTCTGATGATGAAAAGAAATACAAATTTAAGAAATATAGTAAAAAGAAAAATTTATGTGCAAACAATGACAACTCCTCATAAGACATAGATAGTGATTTATCCTGTGAAGACAAAGTGAATGGTTTTATGCTTATGGCTATGGGAGATCTTGATGATGAACATTCGGGAGGTGAAATGGATGACGAAGAAGTTGTGGTGGATATGGAAGGTGAATTAATCAGTGCTTTGGAAGAAATTGACAGACTCAGATGTAATAAGAGAAAACAAAAACAGTTGTTGATGCAGTTTAAAATGAATAGTAAAAAACCTGATGAAGACCTTTCTCTACTAAAAGTGGAGTTAGAAGAGGAAAAGAAAATAGAGGACATTTTGAAATAACATTTATCGGAGAAGAAAGCGAGGTGTGAAGCCTTAGAAGAAGAGATAGTAAAAACCAGAAAAGAGATTGAGAAGTTTAAGGCATTGTATCACCAAAATATGTCAAGTATTAAAGCTTCAAAAGGATTAACTTCCATTCTAAATCAGCAAAGAAATTCAAAGTTGAAAGCTGGCTTGGGGTATGAAGAAGGATCAATTAGTGATCATCCAAGTAATACATAACCCATCAAGTTTGTCAAATCCTCAACCATTGACAACAGTCACTCTGTTGAAACAAAGAAAGAAAATCAGCCACCAAGAAGGAATGAAAGAAAAAGTACCAGAACTGAATCTATAGATCAAAGAAATTATCATCATGAAAGAAATTGACCCACTCAAAGAAGACAAACTTTTTCCAGGTACAAAGAAATTTTCTATGGATATTGTTTTTTCTGTTCTAACTTTGGTCACAAAGATATAACTTTTTCTTTAATATTTAGATATGAGCAATCAAGATACTCAAGGAATAACTATCTTCCACAACAAATATCGATACAACCAAGCAACAAACAACCACAGACTATAAATCATGCGATGGTTGGGAAAAGGATGCAGGTTAAGAATAACAACAGTTATGAGCATAAAAATCGCTATGATATGCTATTTAGTGAACCAAAATGTTACATCTACCATAATTATGGACATAAAGCTGCAAATTGTCACTTAAGGAATTATGAGCCAGATTTGAATCCCACTGCTGAAAATTTCAAGGTTTGGAAGAAGAAAGAAGATGACAAGTGTGGAGTAGTGTTATCATCCCAAAGACAAAAGAATCCCTGGTATATTGATAGTGGATGTTCCAAACATATGACTAAAGACAAAAGTAAGTTTCTAACTCTAAGTGAAAACAAATCAGGAAATGTAACTTTTGGAAACAATGCACCAGAAAAAATAAAAGGTAAAGGAATGGTAAGTCTGAGTAATGGCAAAGGAAAATCTCAAGATGTGTTATTTGTAGATGGTCCGAAACATAATCTTCTTAGTGTTAGTCAAGTCTGTGACTGAGGATGTGAAGTTGTTTTTACTTCTAAAGATTGTAAAATAAAGACTATGAATTCAGGACAGATGGTTGCAAAAGGGATAAGAACAAAAAACAATGTCTATGTGTTAAAAGAAGAAAAAGAAGAATGCCACTTAAGCAAGTATGATGAAAGTTGGTTATGGCATAGGAGACTTGGACATCTAAATTTTGATCATATAATCAAGCTTAGAAACAATGGGGCAGTAAAATATCTTCAAAGATATCAAAGCCATATGATTCTATTTGAAGGAAAAATCTGAAGCATTTGAAAAATTCAAAGTGTTTAAGGCTCTGACTGGGAATCAAATAGGAAAAAGATTGAAAGCAGTAAGGTCTGATAGAGGAGGAGAGTTTAGTTCATGGAAATTCAAAGATTTTTTTGATAAACATGGAATCAAACGAGAATACACTATTCCAAGGACTCCACAGCAAAATGGAGTAGTTGAGAGGCAAAATAGATCAGTTCAACAAATTGCAAGATCAATGATGAATGAAAAGAATATTGCTCAGACATATTGGGTGGAAGCAATTCATACAGTTGTTCATATCCTGAACAAAGCTCATCTCAGGCCACATAGTGACAAGACTCCTTATGAAATATGGTTTGGAAGACCTTCTTCAATCAAGCATTTTAAAGTATTTGGGAGTAAATGTTATATTAGGAATAATGATGAAAATATTGGCAAATATGATAACAAGGCTGATGAAGGTATCTTCTTAGGTTATGATACAAACAGTAAATGATACAAATGCTACAATAAGAGGCTGCATAAATTGGTTGGCTGTATCAACATTAAAGTTGATGAAGAAATATTAGTACGTAATGTAAGCAGTGTTGAACCAAGCACAGAATATATAGTTGAAGATGAAGGTGAACAGGTCCAAGGATCAGAAAGAGAAGCATCTGAATCAAATGAAGATTCGGATACTCAGGCTGACACAAATCAGCAGAAAGAAACAAAATCACCTATCAGAATTGTTAGAAAGAATCATCCTGAAAATCAGATAATTGGAGATATAAACAAAGGAGTTCAGACAAAAAGGAAATTGATTAAAGACTCAGAACAATATCAGGTTTCTTTTCTATCTATGATTGAACCTAAAAAAATTGTTGAAGCCAACACACATGATGATTGGATTAGAGCTATGAATGAAGAGCTTGATTAGATTGAGAAGAACAATACTTGGGAGCTTGTTCCTAGATCTGAAGATAAGAATGTAATAGGTTCCAAATGGGTGTTCAAGAATAAAATGAATGAAAAAGGACAAGTTGTTAGAAATAAAGCCAGATTAGTCTACAAAGGGTATGCACAAGTTGAAGGACATGACTTTGATGAAACCTTTGCACCAATGGCAAGATTGGAAGCCATCAGAATGTTTCTTGCATATTCATGTCATAAAAACTTTAAAGTATATCAGATGGATGTAAAGTCAGCATTTCTTAATGGAGATCTAGAGGAAGAAGTATATATGGAGCAAACTGAAGGATTCTCACTGACAGATAATCCTGACTATGTATGCAAGCTGAAGAAGGCTTTATATGGACTGAAGCAAGAACCACGAGCTAGGTATTATAGACTGGACAAATTTTTACAAGACAAAGGGTTCAAGAAAGGTGTTGTTGACAACAATCTCTACATTAAGTCTGAAGGTGATGATTTACTAGTTTTGGTTTATGTAGATGACATTATTTTTGGTTGTACTAATGATTCCTTTGTCCAGTGGTTTTCTAACTCTATGAAAACAGAGTTTGAGATGTCCATGATAGGCGAACTGTCATACTTTCTTGGTTTACAAGTAAATCAGAGTTCTGTAGGAATTTTTATCACTCAAGAAAAATATTTGAAATAGATGTTGAAGAGGTTCCAGATGGGAGATTCTTCCCATGTTAGTACACCTATGGTGGTCAGTTGCAAGCTCAGTAAAGATGATATTTCACCTAATGTTGATCAAAGGACATATCGATCAATGATAGGCAGTCTTTTGTACATCACAACATCTCATCCTGATATAATGCAAGTTGGTGGAATGGTAGGTTGTTATCAGTCTGCTCCTAAACAAATTCATTTAGTAGCTGTAAAAAGGATATTCAAATACTTGAAGGGCACAATGACTTATGGTTTGCGGTATCCTATAAATCATAATTTTCAGTTAACTACTTATTCAGATGTTGATTGGGCAAATTGTGTGGATGAGAGAAAGAGCACCAGTGGAGGTGCATTCTTCCTAGGTGACTTATTAGTAGCATGGCTTAATAAGAAGCAGGGGTCTATTTCCTTATCAACCACAGAGGCAGAGTACATTTTTGTTGCTACTTGATGCACTTAGATTTTATGGATGATCCAAACTCTTGCAAATTTGAAGGTCAATTATACTGATCCAATTCCAGTTCACTATGACAATACCAGTGCAATTAGTGTCTCTAAGAATCTTGTTCTTCATTCCAAGACTAAGCATATACCAATCAAATATCATTTTCTTAGAGAGCAGGTTACAAACAGAGTTGTTCAGCTAAATTATATTCCTTCCACAAAACAGGTAGTTGATATCTTTACTAAACCGTTAGCAGCGACCCCTTTTGGATATCTTTGTCAGAAGTTGGGGGTTATAACTTCTTCATCTAATTTTTTCACCTGGTCAAGGGGAGTACTTATTGAATATCTATTGTATTTCTAAGCTGCTCATAGTTTCCAGGGGGAGTATGTACTTGTCGCATATCTGATATCTTCAAAATATAATGCAACAGCTTAGGGGGAGCGTGTTTCTTCTTTAACATTGATTTCAAAGGGGGGAGAAAGTGTGGTAATATGTAATGTTAAGGATATTATAGTGGTACAGTTGGATTTTTAGGGGATAGTCCAGCTTTCAGGTTCTTCAAGGGGTTGTCATCAATGCCAAAGGGGGAGATTCTTGGCAAGTTTATAGACAGAAGGCAGAGTATGCATGTTGTCATTGATGGAAAGATGAGAAATCAGCACAACGATGACGAACAAGAGAAAGTGGCAATATCAGAAGCATAAATAGTGAAGAGTAATAGTGATCGTTGGATCACTCTTCCTGAATTCCCGATGACCATCAGATCTGAATTTTGATAGGCAGAGCACGCAGAAGAGGAGAACGGATCTCAAGCATCAGATCTAAACGTGAGGACCGATTGTCGTCGGATCGAGAAGAACGAGCATGATCATTAAGTGCAAGATGAATTTGGGATATCGAAGATCGGGAGGATGGACATCACATACTACAAATAACCCCAAAAGTTGAAGATCAGAAGTCAAGGAGGAAGACACGTTGATGGATCCATGTCAGCAAGATTACATCAGCAAGGACACATGGTGCAATCAGACACTGACAAGTGTCAAGTGATTCAGCATCTTTGGTAGGTACAAATCATGAATCAGAGTGACACATGGCATCTACTCAGCTTGTGACATGTCAGTAAGTGACGTAAGCAGCTTACGTCACTCTGGGAGTTTTGCATAGCAAGCAAACACTCTAATTTCGTTGAAGTCCCGAATGTCGAAATTGTGAAAGCAATGATAGCAGATCATGTCAACAAGGACACATGGAGTGTGGTTGGAATTTCATTGACTTGCACATTGAAGGAGTCAAAGGAATATGACACAGGAACTTGCAATATGCAAATACGCGATGAGATCTGATCCGTCAAATGAAAAAGAGATTTGGACCGTTGATTAGGCTAATGAAGCACTTGAAGCGTTGGCCTGTGGTCATATCCAAGGTCACATCGTCAAAAGGATGGATGAAAGAGCTAGTAGCTAACCTCTTTTTCAGAATTCGCAACATGGGAGAGTCGAGATGCCTCATCACAAGACCCCCGAAATCGTGAATTGCGAAGCGCTTTATGGATAAGTGCTTGGTTACAACTAGTGGTCATATGAGAGGAAGGAGCTAGCCCAGCTAAGCTCCATTTCGGAGATCGTGACTTGGGAGAGTCAAGAAACCTCACACCAAGATCCCTGAAGTCCCGAATCGCGAAAGAATTTTCTGGATAAGCGCTTAGTTACAACTAGCGGTCATATAAGAAGAAGGAGCTAGCCCAGAAAAGCTCCATTTCGGAGATCGTGACATGGGAGAGTCAAGACGTATCATCACAAGAGTTCTGAAACATGAAATTGCATAGCGCCTGTTGGTGTAGTCGGTGGTCATCGTCAGTGGTCACGAAAAGGGAAGGTACTAATTGCTAAGCCCTATTTTCGGATATTGCAACATGGAAAGTTGAGAAGCCTCACCACAATATATCTGAAATGTGAAATGTGAAATCACTTTATGATTAGCCTGTGGTCATAGCCAGTGGGCACATGGGATAAACGTGAGACCTTGCGAATGTAATCCAACAATGCTGATGAATTGGCAATTTGATCGAAGGGCTATTGTTCCACCTCACGGTTAGTTGTTTAGTTACAATTCAGTTAACTGAACTGAATCATGGTTCTTGGACATTTTCCAATCCAATTGTTGAGGCGTTTTCCTTGGAGATTCGAGATGTAACTGAATTAGTGGGAGAATATAAATTGTAGATGGAGCGATCGTGTGAGGTTGGTTGTTCTAATTGAAAAAATGAATTGAACTAGGAGAAAGGAAAATCATAGTATGTGTAGAGTGAAATCAATCTCAAAGATGAGAAATAGAAGTTGAACAGACAGAAGCAGAGAAGATTTGCAGAACAGACAGTAGAAGAGAAGAATTGTAGAACAGACTGAAGCATAGCAAAGCTATAGAGAAGAGAAGAATCGGTATGAATTGATATATTTGTATTGTTGATTATTCAGCCAAAATTTATAAATAGGGAGGTAGGGTGGTTCTAGGGAGGACTTTGGTCCTCTGATATTCAAGTTGGTGCTTGAATATTGGAAGTTGTATCTTCCATCTAGTTGTGTCTAGAAAACAGGGTGGTAGGGTGGTGCTCGGGAAAACACAAAGTTTTTTTTTGTATGCAAGTTGATGCTTGTATAAGTCCAGTTGGTGCTGGGACATTTAGGGAGTTGATGCTTCCTTCTAGTGGGTGCTAGGAAAATCAGATATTTGATGCTCTCAACAATTTGGAGCTTGTAAAACAAAGATAGTAGTCTCACATTGAGTTGGTGCTCAAATATAGATGATGTACAGAACTTAAAAGACTGCCTATCATTCGAAGAAGAAGAGGTTTTCTCCCTTTATGGGTTTCCTCGTGAAAATCTGTCTCTGTGTATATCTTATGTGTGACTGATGTTCATTATTTATGTTGTTGATATCATGTATAATATTGATGGTCACTTGGAAGAGATTAAGAATCATTTGAATAGTCATAAATTGTTTAAGCACAGTGACAACTGATTCACCCCCGCTCTCAGTTGTCTTAGTAATTTCAACAAAGGGTTTGCAAGAAAAGGAACAAGAAAAGGAAATACAGTGGAAGTCTCATATCCCCAACAACCATTACCTAGGAAAAGAGGCAAGCCAAGGAAGAACAAGGATCTCTGGGAGGCCCAAGATCCAAACGAATCGCACACCCAATCGGTTGTTGAGAAGTTACTCATGCGCATTGTTTGGCTAGAACCTGTAGAGGGTTCAATCCGGGGAATCTATGATAGATGGAGAAGTTTGGGCACTGAAAGCATGGATGTTCGGGAGTCATCGCAACAACTAAATCAAGTGCAACTCACTAGTGTCGATTTGTACGAGGAGAACAGGGAGTTGAGAAAGAAATTAGTAGAAAGGAATGTCAAGACATCAGTGTCACAGAGCCGAGAAGGAAATGTGAATTGGCTCAAGAGGCATATCAGAGAAGCGCAAGACATGATCATCCAGCTGCGTGAGGAACAAAGAATGTCAAAGGAGAAAATCACGGAGCATTTCAAGGAATGTGGACCAGCCATGGAAAACGTCTGAGCAGCTCTAGCCAGTGTTCAAGCGAAGCTGAAGGGGAACAAGGTCTTGCAAAAATAGGTAAAGAATTTGAAAAGGCACAAATGGTCCCTTAGAAAAATTGAGTCACCTCTTTTGGAGAGTCTGTTGATACATCATTTTGGGTAAACTGACAAATTGATGGGACACTTACTTCTGGGACCAGTCTACAGTGACGAGGGTACTTTGCTTGTTGGTCGAGATGACCACATCACTTGTCTGGACACATCTGTATGGGATCCAGGTGCATATGATATTAGTAGGATGAATGCACAAGAGGATACAAGTGCACATACATGATACAATGTGATTCAGATGGAGATAGTAGTTGGTGATGGTGTGCAATGGCATATAGGAGGACTTAGTAGCATAGGGGGCAGTGGGTTGTTCAGTGTCTTATCCATTAAGGAGTGCGTTGTTGAGAATTCCACTGTCAACATTAGTAGTGTGTGTCATGAGGTAGCACCTCAACAGGATATTGATTAAGAGTCATAGCATTTGACAGAACAACTGAGAGTCCGAGAGGACATGATCATGACAACCATTAGACATGTTTATGATACACATGCATTGGTGGCAGAGTATTTTTGGAGGGCCTCGATGGAACATGGTAGTCTGGATGGGGAGCTTGCCCTTGATGATTTCCAAACACTCGGGGAGAGAGTGACTGTGATGAGGACCGACTACCAGTAGTTATTGATGGATAGAGATTACCTCTTGGAGATTTGTGAGATATATCATAGGGCGTTGAGGGAGAAGGAGACTGAGGTGGACCGACTCACTCATGAGTTGGTAAGCACACATGAATTCTTGGAATGCGCATAGACATCCCTACAAGAATCAAAGTCCATATTAGAGGAGCATTGGTTGATGGAGGAGCATGAGTACCCAAGATTGATGATGATTATGGAGAGATGTGATCCATAGACGCGGGAGGATGTCCATGTGTCACAAGGGCCATCATTCATGAGGGGTTTTGAGACAGTTGGTCATACACATACACATGGGGATTCCAGAGCCAGGGGTAGTTATGAGGACACTTCCATTTGTATTCCAGGATTGGCTGACATCCATATAGAGGTTGACCCAGTAGTACACCCAAGATACATGAGCTTGCATGAGTATACAGGGACATACAATGATGAGTGGTAGTTCACAGGGGCATGGACAGGTGTATAGTGGGATCTAGGGAGATGCATTGGAGTGTAGGGAGGAGACATACTTAGTGGAGCATGGAGATTCCTCTCCCATGAAACAGTATATAGATATGGGAGATCAGCTTCACAATAGAAACAATTATATGAGTGATTATGGAGGGAGAGTCATTGACCAACAGTTTATGGAGTTACCTACTGTTGTACCCAATGGTTGGAACTTAGTGATGAGTACAGGTGATTATTCACCATGGGTGCGAGTGGATGAGTTCTTGGTCAAGCCTTTGGGATTGACCAATGCACATGACACTCCCCAATCCTTCAAACAGTTGTGTGGGGCATGGAGAGATGTTAGACAGATACCTCCAGACATGGGATATGCCATTATATGTAGTAGGATAAGGGAGGTTTGTCTGAGACAATATGATGAGACTTTGGGCATGATGGAGAACATTTTTAGCCACGAGACAGAGTATATTCCAGAGGTGGATATAGGTTCAAAGTCTCAGTGAGATGATGATGGGAGAAGAGATGCACATATTCTTTTGATGAGGTCTATGAGGTCAGTTAGCAGGATGTATGGTCGTAGCAAGAAGCATTAGAGATCTTGAGGACTGTACATGATGTACATATGGTTGGACATCTTGTCCATTTCAAGACTCGTCAGCAGGTTAGAGAGAGATTCTCCTTGGGGGATCTTGAGGATGATGTCATGAGACACATGGGGGCATGTTTGGTATGTCGACGTCATGAGTCAAGGCATGATTTTGTAGCCACCCTTGTTGCAGTGCTGGGTTGGGAGAGTATGATAGCTTCTTTCGACCTTGGGGCACTAGATATATATAGTAGGGATGACATCATAAGAATATTGTTGGAACATGGGACTCTATAGGAAACAATTTGGGTTGGAAGGGAGGCCAATTTTAGTGATTATAGACATGACATCATGGCTATCAACATACTTTGACTAGAGGTTTACATTTTTGTGGGCACCGAGATACATAGTATGGCACCATTAGAGTTATCTGATGTAGTGTTTGGTTCTCTTCTAGAGCGCATGGGAGTTTCAGGGACTTGCATGATTTATTCCTTCCATGGTTGGGGGAATTTGAGAGCAAGACGAGATGAGGATTCTTTGTGGTGGGATGGATCTCCTTGGTTGAGGATAAGATATATCAACAGATCATCTTCTTGGTTAGAAGAGGGTATGGATTCTGTCGGAGATGGTAGTTGGGATATGGGTTTAGGTGTGAGACTCCTTGATGGATGGATACTGTATTTACTTGTTCCATTGGTTGGGGGTCTTCAGGAGACTCATGGTGTTGATATCTTACATGACTATATTTCACAAGGAACTGCAGTTCACATCTTGATATGGGATCGAGGGATTGGAGTGATTGGTAGTCCATATTTTGATGAAGTTGAGATCCAAGTGGAGCGGTTTCTTGAGGAGTTTACCAAGGATCTATTGCACATGATAATTCTACTCATCGGGAGCATTTGGGTTTCATGTGTGGGGAGCACTTGGAGGGGCCATGTCTTGAGGGGAGCATACTACATGTCACACAGGTGGATATGGGACCCTGGTATCATATATAGATTGATTCATTTATGGCTTGAAGACAAGCAATATTCAAGTAGGGAGAACTGTAATGTCCCTATTTTTGGATGTTTCTATGTTACAGAGTGGGGTGTCTGCCAAAGTAGCCAACTAGGGGTGATAGTGAGTTCAAGAGATATTGAGGGGTTTTATTGGGCCTGACTTGCATTGTTCATCATATTTCATCATCAGGATCCATTTTTCACAACTTGTCTTTGGTTTCGTTGCATTCCGATGATTTTCATAATTTTGAGTTATTATGGAGCATATTTTAATTAAATTCACTAAGGAGGTCATTTTGGGCATAATACTTGAAGAATCATCTTAGTTTAATAGATCATCGGAATCAGGAGAAAGAGCACTACAAGATAATATGATGAGAAGTGACTTTCAATGGCCAGAGAAGCCATAAGGACAAATAAATCACTTTTTAGAGGAAAAAAAGTTAATTAATTAATAAAGTGATTTTGTTAAGAAATATTAAAAGTAAAGTAAAAGTCAGTTCGAAAGAAAATATGAAAAAGAGTATAAAAGAGAGATAGGGGCTTCTATTCTCTGATTATGTTGATTATCATTTAGGTATCTGGCTTCTTAGCTAGAGAGACCATGATACTTGGGGGTTTTTAGGGTTTTGACTGAACAGACCCTAAAGATCATCTCAGTGGTGAAAGATTCAACCTTTCTTGATCCAAGCTTGGTCAAGGAGGTGAAATATATCTCCCTCGCCATTCTACATCAGTTCATAGCTACTTCAGCCATCATTTTTGGCAAGGGGGTGCACCAGTGGAGGATGTTTGCAGGTTGGGGCACACTTGTTGAGGAGGACAGGTTCGATTTTCTTTATAGTGAATAGATATTCAGTAGATCTTGTTCCAGAATTGATTATCACCACCCCAATGCCTATTTGCATCAGTATTTGAGGGTATTCTCCTACAGATCCAATCTATTCTCCAGTGGGGTGCATTTCTCTTCAGGAGGGTGCAATATTCATCTTAGATCTATTGGGTTGGAGTGTGAGGTCACTCCCAACAGATTGGAGATTCATCATATGGGTTTCCTAACCCGTATTCTAGATCTGATATATATTTGTATGGAGGTTAGTTATTATTGTTATTGAATAAATTCATATATGAGTTGTGGATTTCTTGTGCTATATCTATTGCCTTTATTGTTATTATTTGTCATCTCTATCATCAACAATTTTTGTATGAAATAAACCATGATCAAACTCAATAACAAGACAAACATGCCAACTGTTTGATGAAATGCTTCAATGAGTTTTGTTTTCATAACTATAACAACAAACTAAATAGCCAAACAACAAATATACTGGGAGGTATAAGAAG
>JASDQU010011353.1:432433-451280 GCA_032191745.1 Picea mariana
TCAAAGGAACGTGACATAGGAACTCGCAATATGCGAATACGCGATGAGATCTGAGCTGTCAGATGAAAAAGAGATCTGGATCGTTGATTAGGTTAGTGAAGCACTTGAAGGGTCAGCCCATGGTCATAGCCAAGGTCACATCGTCAAAAGGCTAGACGAAAGAGCTAGTAGCTAACCTCTTTTTCAGAAATCACGACATGGGAGAGTCGAGATGCCTCATCACAAAACCCCCGAAATCGCAAATCATGAAGTGCTTCATGGATAAGAACTTGGTTACAACTAGTGGTCATATGAGAGGAAGGAGCTATCCCAGCTAAGCTCCATTTCGGAGATTGTGACTTGGGAGAGTCAAGAAACCTCATACCAAGATCCTCGAAGTCCCGAATCATGAAATAAATTTTTGGAGATGCGCTTAGTTATGACTAGTGGTCATATAAGAGGAAGGAGCTAGCCCAGCAAAGCTCCATTTCAGAGATCGTGACATGGGAGAGTCAAGACGTATCATCACAAGAGTTCTGAAATGTGAAATTGCATAGCACCTGTTGGTGTAGCCGGTGGTCATCACTGGTGGTCATGAAAAGGAAAGGTACTAATTGCTAATCCCTATTTTCAGAGATCTTAACATGGAAATTCGAGAAGCCTCACCACAATATATCCAAAATGCAAAAGGTGAAATAACTTTCTGATTAGCCAGTGGGCACAAGGGATAAATGTGAGACCTCGTGGATGTAATCCAATGGTGCTAGTGAATTGGGAATCTGATCAAAGGGCTACTGTTCCACCTCATGGTTAGTTGTTTAGTTAAAATTCAGTTAATTGAACTGAATCATGGTTCTTGGATGTTTGGCGATATAGTTGCTGAGGCGTTTTCCTTGGAGATTTGAGATGTAACTGAATTAGTGGGAGAGTATAAATTTTAGATGGAGTGCCCATGTGAGGTTGGTTGTTCTAACTGGAAAAATGAATTGGAAAATCATAGTATGTGCAGAGTGAAATCAATCTCAGATATGAGAAACAGAAGTTGAACAGACAGAAGCAGAGAAGATTTGCAGAACAGATAGTAGAAGAGAATAATTGTAGAACAGACTAAAGCATAGCAAAGTTACAGAGCACATCAGAATCGATAAGAATTGATATATCTGTATTGTTGATTATTCAGCCAAAATTTATAAATAGNGTATAAGTCCAGTTGGTGCTGGAACATTTAGGGAGTTGATGCTTCCTTCTATTGGGTGCTAGAGAAATCATAGAGTTGTTGCTCTCAACAAGTTGGAGCTTGTAAAATAGAGGTAGTAGCCTGACATTGAGTTGGTGCTCAAAGATAGATGATGTGCAAAAATTAAAATATTGTCTATCATTCGAAGAAGAAGAGGTTTTCTCTCTTTATGGGTTTCCTCATGAAAATATGTCTCTGTGTATATCTTATGTGTGACTGATTTTCATCATTTACGTTGTTCATATCTTGTATAATATTGATGGTCACTTGGAAGAGATTAAGAATCGTTTGAATAGTCATAAATTGTTTAAGCACAGTGACAACTGATTCACCCCCCCTCTCAGTTTTCTTAGTAATTTCAACAATTGGTATCATAGTGGGTTCCTTTTATTTAAAGGTAGATATATAAGCTTAAACATGAAAATTCATGAAGGTACTTCAACCAATAAGCCTCCTCTTTTTGATGGAACAAATTTTTCCTTCTGGAAGATTAGAATGAGAACATAGTTAATGGCCTTAGGTGCTGATGTTTGGGATGTAGTAGAGATTGGATACGTAAAACTTGTTGTGCTAGCTTCCAAGGATGATAAGTTAGAATTTATCTTTAATGTGAAGGGAATGAATGCTATATTGAATGGACTTGTTGAAGCTGAGTTTGTAAAGGTGATGCATCTTGAAACTACCAAAGCAATGTGGGATAAACTTATTAGCAGTTATGAAGGAAATGAGAAAGTAAAAGATGCCAAATTTCAAACATATAGGTTGAAATTTGAACAACTAAATATGAATGAAGATAAAATAGTTAGCAAGTATTTTTTAAGAGTTGAAGAGCTTGTGAATTCCATGAAGGTTCTTGGTGAGGAGATTGAAGAATCATTTTTAGTTCAGAAGATTTTAAGATCTCTGCTTGATAAATTTAATCCAAAAGTCTCTGCAATAGAAGAACTAAATGATCTTAAGACTTCGTTCATTGATCAACTCCTAGGAACTCTAACTGCATATGAAATGAGAATTAGCAAAGATAAATCCATTACTAGAGAAGCATCTTTTAAAGAAGACAAGAATACTAATTCAGAACTAGATGATATTGAAGAAAAATTTGTGAGAAGGTTAAAGAAAGGATCAGGCAAATACCAAGGCAAGTTGCCCTTCAAATGCTTTAACTGTGGTAAAATAGGTCATTTTGCATCTAAGTTCCCTCACAAGAAAAAGGACCGAAAGGACCAAGGCTCTGATGATGAAAAGAAATACAAATTTAAGAAATATAGTAAAAAGAAAAATTTATGTGCAAACAATGACAACTCCTCAGAAGACATAGATAGTGATTTATCCTGTGAAGACAAAGTGAATGGTTTTATGCTTATGGCTATGGGAGATCTTGATGATGAACATTCAGGAGGTGAAATGGATGACGAAGAAGTTGTGGTGGATATGGAAGGTGAATTAATCAGTGCTTTGGAAGAAATTGACAAACTCAGATGTAATAAGAGAAAACAAAAACAGTTGTTGATGCAGTTTAAAATGAATAGTAAAAAACCTGATGAATACCTTTCTCTACTAAAAGTGGAGTTAGAAGAGGAAAATAAAATAGAGGACACTTTGAAACAACATTTATCGGAGAAGAAAGCGAGGTGTGAAGCCTTAGAAGAAGAGATAGTAAAAACCAGAAAAGAGATTGAGAAGTTTAAGGCATTGTATCACCAAAATATGTCAAGTGTTAAAGCTTCAAAAGGATTAACTTCCATTCTAAATCAGCAAAGAAATTCAAAGTTGAAAGCTGGCTTGGGGTATGAAGAAGGATCAATTAGTGATCATCCAAGTAATACATAACCCATCAAGTTTGTCAAATCCTCAACCATTGACAACAATCACTCTGTTGAAACAAAGAAAGAAAATCAGCCACCAAGAAGGAATGAACGAAAAAGTACCAGAACTGAATCTATAGATCAAAGAAATTATCATCATGAAAGAAATCGACCCGCTCAAAGAAGACAAACTTTTTCCAGGTACAAAGAAATTTTCTATGGATATTGTTTTTTCTATTCTAACTTTGGTCACAAAGCTATAACTTTTTCTTTAATATTTAGATATGAGCAATCAAGATACTCAAGGAATAACTATCTGCCACAACAAAGATCGATACAACCAAGCAACAAACAACCACAGACTATAAATCATGCGATGGTTGGGAAAAGGACACAGGTTAAGCATAACAACAGTTATGAGCATAACAATCGCTATGATCTGCTATTCAGTGAACCAAAATGTTACATCTACCATAATTATGGACATAAAGCTGCAAATTGTCGCTTAAGGAATTATGAGCCAGATTTGAATCCCACTGCTGAAAATTTCAAGGTTTGGAAGAAGAAAGAAGATGACAAGTGTGGAGTAGTGTTATCATCCCAAAGACAAAAGAATCCCTGGTATATTGATAGTGTATGTTCCAAACATATGAATGAAGACAAAAGTAAGTTTCTAACTCTAAGTGAAAACAAATCAGGAAATGTAACTTTTGGAAACGATGCACCAGAAAAAATAAAAGGTAAAGAAATGGTAAGTCTGAGTAATGGCAAAGGAAAAGCTCAAGATGTGTTATTTGTAGATGGTCCGAAACATAATGTTCTTAGTGTCAGTCAAGTCTGTGACTGAGGATGTGAAGNAAGAACAAAAAACAATGTCTATGTGTTAAAAGAAGAAAAAGAAGAATGCCACTTAAGCAAGTATGATGAAAGTTGGTTATGGCATAGGAGACTTGGACATCTAAATGTTGATCATATAATCAAGCTTAGAAACAATGGGGCAGTAAAATATCTTCAAAGATATCAAAGCCATATGATTCTATTTGAAGGAAAACTCTGAAGCATTTGAAAAATTCAAAGTGTTTAAGGCTCTGACTGGGAATCAAATAGGAAAAAGATTGAAAGCAGTAAGGTCTGATAGAGGAGGAGAGTTTAGTTCATGGAACTTTAAGGATTTTTGTGATAAACATGGAATCAAACGAGAATACACTATTCCAAGGACTCCAGCAAAATGGAGTAGTTGAGAGGAAAAATAGATCAGTTCAACAAATTGCAAGATCAATGATGAATGAAAAGAATATTGCTCAGACATATTGGGTGGAAGCAATTCATACAGTTGTTCATATCCTGAACAAAGCTCATCTCAGGCCACACAGTGACAAGACTCCTTATGAAATATGGTTTGGAAGACCTTCTTCAATCAAGCATTTTAAAGTATTTGGGAGTAAATGTTATATTAAGAATAATGATGAAAATATTGGCAAATATGATAACAAGGCTGATGAAGGTATCTTCTTAGGTTATGATACAAACATTAAATGATACAAATGCTACAATAAGAGGATGCATAAATTGGTTGACTGTATCAACATTAAAGTTGATAAAGAAATATTAGTACGTAATGTAAGCAGTGTTGAACCAAGCACAGAACATATAGTTGAAGATGAAGATGAACAAGTCCAATGATTAGAAAGAGAAGAATCTAAATCAAATGAAGATTCAAATACTTAGGCTGACACAAATCAGCAGAAAGAAACAAAATCACCTATCAGAATTGTTAGAAAGAATCATCCTGAAAATCAGATAATTGGAGATATAAACAAAGAGTTCAGACAAAAAGGAAATTGATTAAAGACTCAGAACAATATCAGGTTTCTTTTCTATCTATGATTGAACCTAAAAAAATTGTTGAAGCCAACATGCATGATGATTGGATTAGAGCTATGAATGAAGAGCTTGATTAGATTGAGAAGAACAATACCTGGGAGCTTGTTCCTAGACCTGAAGATAAGAATGTAATAGGTTCCAAATGGGTGTTCAAGAATAAAATGAATGAAAAAGGACAAGTTGTTATAAATAAAGCCAGATTAGTCTACAAAGGGTATGCACAAGTTGAAGGATGTGACTTTGATGAAACCTTTGCACCAATGGCAAGATTGGAAGCCATCAGAATGTTTCTTGCATATTCATGTCATAAAAACTTTAAAGTATATCATATGGATGTAAAGTCAGCATTTCTTAATGGAGATCTAGAGGAAGAAGTATATATGGAGCAAACTGAAGGATTCTCACTGACAGATAATCCTGACTATGTCTGCAAGCTGAAGAAGGCTTTATATGGACTGAAGCAAGCACCACGAGCTTGGTATTATAGACTGGACAAATTTTTACAAGACAAAGGGTTCAAGAAAGGTGTTGTTGACATCAATCTCTACATTAAGTCTGAAGGTGATGATTTACTAGTTTTGGTTTATGTAGATGACATTATTTTTGGTTTTACTAATGATTCCTTTGTCCAGTGGTTTGCTAACTCTATGAAAACAGAGTTTGAGATGTCCATGATAGGTGAACTGTCATACTTTCTTAGTTTACAAGTAAATCAAAGTTCTGCAGGAATTTTTATCACTCAAGAAAAATATTTGAAATAGATGTTGAAGAGGTTCCAGATGGGATATTCTTCCCATGTTAGTACACCTATGGTGGTCGGTTGCAAGCTCAGTAAAGATGATATTTCACCTGATGTTGATCAAAGGACATATCGATCAATGATAGGCAGTCTTTTGTACATCACAACATCTCGTCCTGATATAATGCAAGTTGGTGGAATGGTAGGTCATTATCAGTCTACTCCTAAACAAATTCATTTAGTAGCTGTAAAAAGGATATTCAAATACTTGAAGGGCACAATGACTTATGGTTTGCGGTATCCTAGAAATCATAATTTTCAGTTAACTGCTTATTCAGATGTTGATTGGGCAAATTGTGTGGATGAGAGAAAGAGCACCAGTGGAGGTGCATTCTTCCTAGGTGACNGCTTAGTAAGAAGAAGGGGTCTATTTCCTTATCAACCACAGAGGCAGAGTACATTGTCGTTGCTACTTGATGCACTTAGATTTTATGAATGATCCAAACTCTTGCAAATTTGAAGGTCATTTATACTCATCCAATTCCAATTCACTGTGACAACACCAGTGCAATTAGTGTCTCTAAGAATCTTTTTCTTCATTCCAAGACTAAGCATATACCAATCAAATATCATTTTCTCAGAGAGCAGGTTACAAACAGAGTTGTTCAGCTGAATTATATTCCTTCCAAAAAACAGGTAGTTGATATCTTTACTAAACCGTTAGCAGCGACCCCTTTTGGATATCTTTGTCATAAGTTGGGGGTTATAACTTCTTCATCTAATTTTTTCACCTGGTTAGGGGGGAGTACTTATTGAATATCTATTGTATTTCTAAGTTGCTCATAGTTTCCAGGGGGAGTATGTACCTGTCGCATATCTGATATCTTCAAAATATAATGCAACAGCTCAGGGGGAGTGTGTTTATTCTTTGACATTGATTTCAAAGGGGGAGAAAGTGTGGTAATATGTAATGTTAAGGATACTACAGTGGTACAGTTGGATTTTCAGGGGATAGTCCAGCTTTCAGGTTCTTCAAGGGGTTGTCATCAATGCCAAAGGGGGAGATTGTTGGCAAGTTTATAGACAGAAGTATGCATGTTGTCATTGATGGAAAGATGAGAAATCAATACAACGATGATGAACAAGAGAAAGTGGAAAGATCACTCTTCTCGAATTCCCGATGACCATCAGATCTGAATTTTGATAGGCAGAGCGCGCAGAAGAGGAGAACAGATCTCAAGCGTCAGATCTAAACGTGAGGACCGACTGTCGTCGGATCGAGAAGAACAAGCATGATCATTAAGTGCAAGATGAATTTGGGATATCAAAGATCGGGAGGATGGACATCACATACTACAAATAACCCCAAAATTTGAAGATCAGAAGTCAAGGAGGAAGACACGTTGATGGATCCATGTCAGCAAGATTACATCAGCAAGGACACGTGGTGCAAGCAGACATTGACAAGTGTCAAGATGATTCAACATCTTTGGTAGGTACAAATCATGAATCAGAGTGACACATGGCATCTACTCAGCTTGTGACATGTCAGCAAGTGACGTAAGAATCTTACGTCACTCTGGGAGTTTTGCATAGCAAGCAAACACTCTAATTTTGTTGAAGTCTCGAATGTCAAAATTGTGAAAGGGATGATAGCAGAGCATGTCAACAAGGACACATGGAGTGTGGTTGGCATTTCACTGACTTGCACATTGAAGGAGTCAAAGGAATGTGACATAGGAACTTGCAATATGCAAATACGCAATGAGATCTGATCCGTCAAATGAAAAAGAGATATGGACCATTGATTAGGCTAATGAAGCGCTTGAAGGGTTGGCCTGTGGTCATAGCCAAGGTCGCATCGTCAAAAGGATGGATGAAAGAGCTAGTAGCTAACCTCTTTTTCAGAAATCGTGACATGNCGAGATGCCTCATCACAAGACCCCCAAAATCGTGAATTGCGAAGCGCTTTATGGATCAGTGCTTGGTTAC
Source organism: Picea mariana (assembly GCA_032191745.1). NCBI lineage: Eukaryota > Viridiplantae > Streptophyta > Pinopsida > Pinales > Pinaceae > Picea > Picea mariana. The sequence continues at coordinate 440,070 of JASDQU010011353.1, forward strand.
AACTAGTGGTCATATGAGAGGAAGGAGCTAGCCCAGCTAAGCTCCATTTCAGAGATCGTGACTTGGGAGAGTCAAGAAACCTCACACCAAGATCCCTGAAGTCCCGAATCGCGAAAGAATTTTCTGGATAAGCGCTTAGTTACAACTAGCGGTCATATAAGAAGAAGGAGCTAGCCCAGCAAAGCTCCATTTCAGAGATCGTGACATGGGAGAGTCAAGATGTATCATCACAAGAGTTCTAAAACACGAAATTGCATAGCGCCTGTTGGTGTAGTCGGTGGTCATCGTCATTGGTCACGAAAAGGGAAGGTACTAATTGCTAAGCCCTACTTTTGGATATTGCAACATGAAAAGTTGAGAAGCCTCACTACAATATATCTGAAATGTGAAATGCGAAATCACTTTATGATTAGCCTGTGGTCACAGCCAGTGGGCACATGGGATAAACGTGAGACCCTGCGAATGTAATCCAACAATGCTGATGAATTGGCAATTTGATCGAAGGGCTATTGTTCCACCTCACGGTTAGTTGTTTAGTTACAATTCAGTTAACTGAACTGAATCATGGTTCTTGGACATTTTCCAATCCAATTGTTGAGGCGTTTTCCTTGGAGATTCGAGATGTAACTGAATTAGTGGGAGAATATAAATTGTAGATGGAGCGATCGTGTGAGGTTGGTTGTTCTAATTGAAAAAATGAATTGAACTGGGAGAAAGGAAAATCATAGTATGTGCAGAGTGAAATCAATCTCAAAGATGAGAAACAGAAGTTGAACAGACAGAAGCAGAGAAGATTTGCAGAACAGACAGTAGAAGAGAAGAATTGTAGAATAGACTGAAGCATAGAAAAGCTATAGAGCAGAGAAGAATCGGTATGAATTGATATATCTGTATTGTTGATTATTCAGCCAAAATTTATAAATAGGGAGGTAGGGTGGTGCTAGGGAGGACTTTGGTCCTCTAATATTCAAGTTGGTGCTTGAATATTGGAAGTTGTATCTTCCATCTAGTTGTGGCTAGAAAACAGGGTGGCAGGGTGGTGCTCGGGAAAACACAAAGTTTTTTTTTGTATGCAAGTTGATGCTTGTATAAGTCCAGTTGGTGCTGGAACATTTAGGGAGTTGATGCTTCCTTCTAGTGGGTGCTAGAAAAATCAGAGATTTGATGCTCTCAACAATTTGGAGCTTGTAAAACAAAGATAGTAGTCTCACATTGAGTTGGTGCTCAAATATAGATGATGTAAAGAACTTAAAAGACTGCCTATCATTTGAAGAAGAAGAGGTTTTCTCCCTTTATGGGTTTCCTCGTGAAAATCTGTCTCTGTGTATATCTTATGTGTGACTGATATTCATTATTTATGTTGTTCATATCATGTATAATATTGATGGTCACTTGGAAGAGATTAAGAATTGTTTGAATAGTCATAAATTGTTTAAGCACAGTGACAACTGATTCACCCCCCGTCTCAGTTGTCTTAGTAATTTCAACAAAGGGTTTGCAAGAAAAGGAACAAGAAAAGGAAAGACAGTGGAAGTCTCATCTCCCCAACAACCATTACCTAGAAAAAGAGGCAAGCCAAGGAAGAACAAGGATCTCTGGGAGGCCCAAGATCCAAACGAATCGCGCACCCAATCGGTTGTTGAGAAGTTACTCATGCGCATTGTTTTGCTAGAAACTGTAGAGGGTTCAAGCCGGGGAATCTACGATAGACGGAGAATTTTGGGCACTGAAAGCATGGATGTTCGTGAGTCGTCCCAATAGCTAAAGCAAGTGCAACTCACTAGTGTCGATTTGTACGAGGAGAACAGGGAGTTGAGAAAGCAATTAGTAGAAAGGAATGTCAAGACATCAGCATCGCAGAGCCGAGAAGGAAATGTGAATTGGCTCAAGAGGCATCTCATAGAAGCGCAAGACATGATCATCTAGCTGCGTGAGGAACAAAGAATGTCAAAGGAGAAAATCACGAAGCATTTCAAGGAATGTGGACCAGCCATGGAAAACGTCTGAGCAGCTCTAGCCAGTGTTCAAGCGAAGATGGAGGGGAACAAGGTCTTGCAAAAATAGGTAAAGAATTTGAAAAGGCGCAAATGGTCCCTTAGAAAAATTGAGTCACCTCTTTTGGAGAGTCTATTGATACATCAATTTGGGTAAACTGACAAATTGATGGGACACTTACTTCTGGGACCAGTCTACAGTGACGAGGGTACTTTGCTTGTTAGTCGAGATGACCACGTCACTTGTCTAGACACATCTGTATGGGATCCAGGTGCATATGATATTAGTAGGATGAATGAACAAGAGGATACAAGTGCACATACATGATACAATGTGATTCATATGGAGATAGTAGTTGGTGATGGTGTGCAATGGCATATAGGAGGACTCAGTAGCATAGGGGGCAGTGGGCAGTTCAGTGTCTTATCCATTAAGGAGTGTGTTGTTGAGAATTCCACTGTCAACATTAGTAGTGTGTGTCATGAGGTAGCACCTCAACAGGATATTGATTAAGAGTCATAGCATTTGACAGAACAACTAAGAGTCCGAGAGGACATGATCATGACAACCATTAGACATGTTTATGATACACACGCATTGGTGGCAAAGTATTTTTGGAGGGCCTCGATGGAACATGGTAGTCTGGATGGGGAGCTTGCCCTTGATGATTTCCAAACACTCAGGGAGAGAGTGACTGTGATGAGGACCGACTACCAATAGTTATTGATGGATAGAGATTACCTCTTGGAGATTTGTGAGATGTATCATAGGGCATTGAGGGAGAAGGAGACTGAGGTGGACTGACTCACTCATGAGTTGGTAAGCACACATGAATTCTTGGAATGCGCATAGACATCCCTACAAGAATCAAAGTCCATATTAGAGAAGCATTGGTTGATGGAGGAGTATGAGTACCCAAGATTGATGATGATTATGGAGAGATGTGATCCATAGACGTGGGAGGATGTCCATGTGTCACAAGGGCCATCATTCATGAGGGGTTTTGAGACAGTTGGTCATACACATACACATGGGGATTCCATAGCCAGGGGTAGTTATGAGGACACTTCCATTTGTGTTCCAGGATTGGCTGACATCCATATAGAGGTTGACCCAGTAGTACACCCAGGATACATGATGATACAGGAGGATACATGAGCTTGCATGAGTATACAGGGACATACAATGATGAGTGGTAGTTCACAGGGGCATGGACAGGTGTATAGTGGGATCTAGAGAGATGCATTGGAGTGTAGGAAGGAGACATACTTAGTGGAGCATGGATATTCCTCTCCCATGCAACAATATATAGATATGGGAGATCACCTTCACAGTAGAAACAATTATATGAGTGATTATGGAGGGAGAGTCATTGACCAACAGTTTATGGAGTTACCTACTGTTGTACCCAATGGTTGGAACTTAGTGATGAGTACAGGTGATTATTCACCATGGGTGCGAGTGGATGAGTCCTTGGTCAAGCCTTTGGGATTGACCAATGCACATGACACTCCCCAATCCTTCAAACAGTTGTGTGGGACATGGAGAGATGTTAGACAGATACCTCCAGACATGGGATATGCCATTATATGTAGCAAGATAAGGGAGGTTCATCTGAGAAAATATGATGAGACTTTGGGCGTGATGGAGAACATTTTTAGCCATGGGACAGAGTATATTCCAGAGGTGGATATAGGTTCAGAGTCTCAGTGAGATGAGGATGGGAGAAGAGATGCACATATGCTTTTGATGAGGTCTATGAGGTCAGTTAGCAGGATGTATGGTCGTAGCAAGAAGCATTAGAGATCTTGAGGACTGTACATGATGTACATATGGTTGGACATCTTGGCCATTTCAAGACTCGTCAGCAGGTTAGAGAGAGATTCTCCTTGGGGGATCTTGAGGATGATGTCATGAGACACATGGGGGCATGTTTGGTATGTCGGCATCATGAGTCAGGGCATGATTTTGTAGCCACCCTTGTTGCAGTGCTGAGTTAAGAGAGTATGATAGCTTCTCTCGACCTTGGGGCACTAGAGATATATAGTAGGGATGACATCATAAGGATATTGTTGGAGCATGGGACTCTATAGGCAACAATGTGGGTTGGAAGGGAGGCCAATTTTAGTGATTATAGACATGACAGCATGGATATCAACATACTTTGACTAGAGGTTTACATTTTTGTGGGCACCGAGATACATGGTGTGGCACCATTAGAGTTATCTGATGTAGTGTTTGGTTCTCTTCTAGAGCGCATGGGAGTTTTAGGGACTTGCATGATTTATTCCTTCCATGGTTGGGGGAATTTGAGAGCAAGACGAGATGAGGATTCTTTGTGGTAGGATGGATCTCCTTGGTTGAGGATAAGATATATCAACAGATCATCTTCTTGGTTAGAAGAGGGTATGGATTCTGTTGGAGATGGTAGTTGGGATATGGGTTTAGGTGTGAGACTCCTTGATGGATGAATACTATATTTGCTTGTTCCATTGGTTGGGGGTCTTCAGGAGACTCATGGTGTTGATATCTTACATGAATATATTTCACAAGGAACTGCAGTTTGCATCTTGATATGGGATCGAGGGATTGGAGTGATTGGTAGTCCATATTTTGATGGAGTTGAGATCCAAGTGGAGCGGTTGCTTGAGGAGTTTACCAAGGATATATTGCACATGATGATTCTACTCATCGGGAGCATTTGGGTTTCATGTGTGGGGAGCACTTGGAGGGGCCATGTCTTGAGGGGAGCATACTACATGTCACACAGGTGGATATGAGACCCTGGTATCATATATAGATTGATTCATTTATGGCTTGAAGACAAGAAATATTCAAGTAGGGAGAACTGCAATGTCCCTATTTTTGGATGTTTCTATGTTACAGAGTGGGGTGTCTGCCAAAGTAGCCAACTGGGGGTGATAGTGAGTTCAAGAGATATTGATTGGTTTTATTGGGCCCGACTTGCATTTTTCATCATATTTCATCATCAGGATCCATTTTGCACAACTTGTCTTTGCTTTCGTTGCATTCCGATGATTTTCATAATTTTGAGTTATTATGGAGCATATTTTAATTAAATTCACTAAGGAGGTCATTTTGGGCATAATACTTGAAGAATCCTCTTAGTTTAATAGATCATCAGAATCAAGAGAAAGAGCACTACAAGATAATATGATGAGAAGTGACTTTCAATGGTCGGAGAAGCCATAAGGACAAATAAATCACTTTTTAGAGGAAAAAAAGTTAATTAATTAATAAAGTGATTTTGTTAAGAAATATTAAAAGTAAAGTAAAAGTCACTTCGAGAGAAAATATGAAAAAGGGTATAAAAGAGAGATAGGGGCTTCTATTCTCTGATTATGTTGATTATCATTTAGGTATCTGGCTTCTTAGCTAGAGAGACCATGATACTTGGGGGTTTTTAGGGTTTTGACTAAACAGACCCTAAAGATCAGCTCAGTGGTGAAAGATTCAACCTTTCTTGATCCAAGCTTGGTCAAGGAGGTGAAATATATCTCCCTCACCATTCTACATCAGTTCATAGCTACTTCAGCCATCATTTTTGGCAAGGGGGTGCACCAGTGGAGGATGTTTGCAGGTTGGGGCACACTTGTTGAGGAGGACAAGTTCGATTTTCTTTATAGTGAATAGATATTCAGTAGATCTTGTTACAGGATTGATTATCACCACCCCAATGCCTATTTGCATCAATATTTGAGGGTATTCTCCTACAGATCCAATCTATTCTCCAGTGGGGTGCATTTCTCTTCAGGAGGGTGCAATATTCATCTTAGATCTATTGGGTTGGAGTGTAAGGTCACTCCCAACAGATTGGAGATTCATCATATGGGTTTCCTAACCCATATTCTAGATCTGATATATATTTGTATGGAGGTTAGTTATTATTGTTATTGAATAAATTCATATATGAGTTGTGGATTTCTTGTGCCATATCTATATTTTTATTATTTGTCATCTCTATCATCAACAATTTTTGTATGAAATAAACCATGATCAAACTCAATAACAAGACAAACATGCCAACTGTTTGATGAAATGCTTCAATGAGTTTTGTTTTCATAACTATAACAACAAACTAAATAGCCAAACAACAAATATACTGGGAGGTATAAGAAGGTTACAATCCATCTCCTTGGTCACCAAAACATATCATTAACGTACCATGCAAGTGAGGACAACAAGAAGAGTAGATTAGTCAAGGCTTTGACCCAACAAGCAAAGTGTTTGGCTAAAACTCTCAACCACATAGTTCTTATTTTTATATCAAAATTGGGTTGGGAGCATTACACCATACTGGTGTGGTGGATGCTTCTATGTTGCACACAATGATGGTGAAATGTGGTGAAGAGGAGGGGTTATATGGGCTATGTTGGTCATCTAATTCTCGACACTCCATGTGTGCTACCTGTAAGCCTCAAGACACGATCTCCTTAGTTATCCCTAGATGTGGGGGGGGTTGTTAAATTTTGAGATTGATTTAATATTGTAAGTACTTCTTTAAAAAATTTGATTGTACTTAGAACTTAGCTTGACATCATTCATAAATTATAACAACAATAATCATAAGGAATTACCAGCATGCAAGATAACAACACATGTGCCCTAGGGAAACCCTATACAGGGAGAAAAACCCCAGCAAACAGTCTCTTTTTATTTCATTAATAATGTATGACCACTTACGTCCCCGAGGTGTAGGACAGTCGGTGACGGAGTGTGTTGTTAAGCCACTCTGTGATGTTAAAGTCACCAGTTCGAAACCTGCGGGGACAAAAAAATCCAGCCATGTTAAGGGTTGGTGTGGCTCAGGCCGGGTGCGATCCCCGGGTGATTTTGACGGCTTAGATGCCCCTGAGTCGCGGTTTCTCAAGCCACAGGTTAATTGCGTAGCTAACAGGTCTCGCACAAATTAACAAACAAACAAAAAATGTATGACCACTTACAAATTTTCCACCATGAAATTCTACTCTTAAAGAGATTGCCAAATTGACTATGACCTGACTGTGTAACTAAGAGACCTTGCTGATTTATATCTACCTGTTACAGACCAGCACTGCAGATGAATCTTTGTTGATATACGATGCCTCTTCTAGATTGTTATTGTTGCCTCTTATTGATTGTTATTTTTGCCTCTTAATGATTGATATTGTAGCCTCTTATTGACTATTATTGTTGCCTCTTTATGACTAATATTGCAACCTCTTAGTGATTGTTATTGCAGCCTCTTATTGACGGATACACATGCACCTTCTCTATGGCTGATATACCACTCCGTTATGTGCCTTCTCTATGGTTGATATACCTCTCAGCTTCCTCACCTATTCACTGCATAACATTGTGCATTGAAATGAGGTTTGACCTATTGCTTATATAGGAGTGGAGAGGTGTAATGTTCCCAAGCCAAATTTTTTTCTCAGAACACTAATTGTTTACTGTTTTCTATGTTTGCCTATGTATTTGCAAGTTTACTCATGAAGATGTGCATTAAGAGTTTACTTGATGTTGATTAAGCATTGGAATAATATATCTGAATCATATAATCATAAACAATACAAGATACACAAAAAACACCAGTATAGGACAAATAATGTCAAATCTAACCTTTATTTAGATAATAGAGATATCCCTTGCAAAAGAGATCTGCAGATCTGGAAGAAAACCCCAATAATATCAAAATGGGTTGCCAGTCGATACAATAATAATAAATACAAAGATAATAGCCACCCAAAAGTTGTCTGAAAAGAGATTCAAGCCTCCAAAGGCTAACAACATGCAAGATAAGACTGAAGATAAGAGAACCCTATCAATACACTACAGAACCCCTCCAACTGGCTGAGTTGTGCACTGCTCTAGCTGTTGATGAACCCTCAAGTTTAGACCCTCCTCTTTATAAGATCCAAATCCCTCCAAACTCTCTCAGAATGTAGATCGGGCTAGTAGAATCCATCGAGCCAAGTTTCAAGATGAACGGAGAAGTCTTGCTCCTCCAACTGAGAAAACTCTCTACTGGTTTGTGCCCTCCTGGTTTGACTGAATCAATGAGATTTCGTTCTCCCTTCTAGGAGCCTCCAAATTCCACCAAAATCTCATGGATTGTAGATCGAGACAATACTAACAAGCTGGTAAAATCTCAAGACAATCTATGATGACCTGGGCCAGTAAACATTGATAACCTCTTCTTGCAATACGCCCCTCTCTCCTCCAATACATTCCAAGCTCCAGGAAATAAACTGTCAGGATAATCTCCTCTGGAATAGACCAACAAAGATGCTAGGTACCATATAAAGAAAACCCAGATGCTCCTTTTCCAAGAAGCCTCCTCCTTTCTCCAGATCGAATCAATCTTCTCAAGGTGGTGCACCCCCCTAGTTGGAAATCCCCTAAGTTGCGCACTAGCCTAAAATATTATTGTATATCAAACCCATGCAACACTGTATAATGGTGTGGGAGGATTATTTCACCTCCAATACCAAGCCTGAATCAAGAAAGGTGGGATATTTCACCACAGAGTTGATCTCTAGGGTTTTAGACCCAAAACCCTCAAAATTACTTGTGCTCAAGAGCTCCAATGAAAAATAAGATAATAATCCAAAATGCCTTAGAAGTGTGCCCTACCTTTCCTTTATAGCTCTAGTCTATTCATCTGTTGAGTTAGTTAACCCCTAGGGTTAACTCTTAACCTTAACTCACCTTTTCTTTTCTTTCATTGAGTTATCCTTTTTCACACAAAGTCAACTTAGTAATAGAATGTTATGTTTAAGAAATGTCTTTTGGTTGACTTTGTCCCCAATATGCCTAAGACTATAGTCTAGTGGGGATAGCTAGACCACTGAGTCTCTCTAGACCTCTTCATCAAGAGGTGGGGGACATTACAGTCTCCCCTGCTAGAAATTGATTTCCCACAAGAAATTTTGGACCTGTCTCCTAGATCAATTGTTCCCCTTCCCAAGTGGCATCCTCCATGGGTAGGTTCTTCCACTTAACCAAATACTATCTAATGCTTCTTTTTCTCAACTTATTCTCCATGAATTCAAGTATCTCCTCTGGTATCAGTACCAACTGTCCTTCTTCATCCATAGGTGGAAATTCCTCTATAGGAGTGATATGCTTTCCAATGGCCCTCTTCAAACACGAAACATGGAAGACATTGTGTATTATGCTGCCATGTGGTAGATCCAACTCATATGCCATGACCCCTACCCTCCCGTTGACTCTGTATGGACCGAAAAAATGAGGTTGGAGATTCTCTGCACCACTTCTCTTAATGAATTCCTTCTTGTACGGTTGAAGCCTCAAATAAACCAAGTCACTGACCTCAAAGGTGCGCTCAACCCTTTGTTTGTATGCCTATGCCTTCTATTGATTTTCTGCCCTTTGTAGGTGGTCCTTTAGTTCCCTGAGTATGTCCTAACTATGTCGAATCAATTCCTGAACCATGGGAGCCCTGCTGTCACCAAAGGAAATCTCTGCAAATGAGAGGGGTTCATAGTTGTATAAAGCCCTAAATGGTGGCATACCAATGGACATATGATGAGTGGTGTTGTAACAGTATTCCCCCAAGTGAAGCCATTTAACCCATGCTTTCTGCTGCCCTGCCACATAATTCATGAGGTAGCCTTCAACCCATTTGTTGACTATCTCTATCTGGCCATCTGTCTAAGGGTGATAACTGGTACTAGGTGTTAGGGTCATACCTACTAACCTGAAGATGTCCTGCCAAAATGTGCTCATGAACCTATTGTCCCTATCACTCACTATGGTTTTGGGCAAACCATGCCATCTGGAAATTTCCCTAAAGAATAGGTCTGCAACTTGTGTTGTACTGTGATATGTGGCAATGGAAAAAAAGTGTGCAAACTTCGTCAACCTGTCCACCACCATGAAGATGCAGTCTTTTCCCTGAGCCTTGGGCAACCTTGTGATGAAATCCATAGATATACTTTCCCATTTGTGCTCCGGAATGGGAAGTGGTTGTGGTAATCATGTTGGGTGAGTGTGTTCATCTTTGTTGGCCTGGAAAGTGTTGCACTCCTTGATGTGGCTCATCACATATTCTTTCAAACCCTTCCAAGAAAACCTTTCTCAAACCTGTCTGTATGTCTTGATGAATCCTTGATGCCCTGCTACTAGTGAATTATGGCATGCTTGTAGCATCTTGGCCTTAAAGGTTGATTTGGGAACCAAGAAAATTCGGCCCTTGTAGTATATGATATCATCCATGATTCTGAAGTTGTCATCTTGTACCTATCCATCTATCACTTTGTATGCAATTTTTTTTTTTGAATATTCTACCAAGAGGTGGGCCTTCCAATCCACTGAGATATCGGTCATGGCATAAACTAATGGTCTTTTGGATAATGTGTTTTCTACCACATTATTCTTTCCTGTGACAAATTCTATGTCAAAGTCATAAGCCTAGATTTTTCTCACCCACTTTTGTTGCCTCTCATTCAAGTCCTTCTGATCTAGTAAGTACTTGAGGCTGTTGTGATATATCCTCAGGACGAATTTTTCCCCAACTAAATACTGCTTGAACTTAGCCAATGCATGCATGATGGCTAGAATTTATTTATCATAGATGGTTTAGAGGAGTTCAGGACCTCTCAATTTTCGAATTTCATAAACAATAGGATGTCTATTATGCATAAGTACTGCTCCAAAGCCTTCCCCTGAGGCATCACACTCTACTATGAAGGGTTGTGCGAAATATGGTAGGGTCAATACTGGACATGTACTCATCACTTTCTTCATTTTTTCGAAGGTTGACTGTGCTTCTGGGCTCCACTTGATTGCCCCCTTCTTGGTCAAATTGGTCAGAGGTGCAGAAATTTGAGATAAACCTTTGAAAAACCTCCTGTAATAGAAATAGATGCCCAAAAACCCCTTCAACTCTGTGAGTGTGTAAGGTGTGGGCCAGTCAAGTATAGCTTGTATTTTTTCTTGGTGTACTTGTACCCACTTCACTCCAATGATGTGTCCTATATAAAGGACCTCTGTCATTCCAAATTCTTAGCATATAAGGATTTCTCTTCCATGATAGCCAAAATATGCTCCACGTGTTGAAGGTGCTCCTCCTAAGTTTTTCTATAGATTAGTAAATCATCAAAGAAGACCAATATGAACTTCCTTAGTTGCTTGTTGAACAAATGATTCATGTAAGATTGGAAGGTGGTTGGTGCATTAGTCAGCCCTGTT
>JASDQU010011354.1:0-47584 GCA_032191745.1 Picea mariana
AATCGCATGAAACAACAAGCAGATCAACATCGTAGTGAAAGAAGTTTTGAAGTAGGGGATTGGGTATTTTTAAGACTACAACCATACAAACAGATGTCCCTCAAGCAAGCCAAGAAGGATAATAAATTATCACCAAAGTACTATGTCCCTTATAAGGTGTTGCAAAAGATTGGTAGTATGGCATACAAATTGGAGATGCCTGCATCTTCACGAGTACACCCAGTTTTCCATGTTTCATGCTTAAAGAAGGTTATAGGCGACAAGATCCCAGTTCAAACTATATTGCCAGAACTTGACGAGGAAGAAAAAATCATATTGGAGCCTGAAGCCATCACTGACACAAGAATTCGCCAACTGAGGAATAGATCCATTTCAGAGTATCTCATTAAATGGAGCAAACTACCGGCTGAAGATTCCACTTGGGAAGATGAGTCTTTTATACAGAAGCATCCAGAGTTACTCAAGCGTTGCGGACAACACTTGTCTCAAGGGGAGAGGCATGTTAAGCCCTAATATTGGCTCATTACGCCTTAATTGCGGCATATTAGNCTCATTAAATGGAGCAAACTACCGGCTGAAGATTCCACTTGGGAAGATGAGTCTTTTATACAGAAGCATCCAGAGTTACTCAAGCGTTGCGGACAACACTTGTCTCAAGGGGAGAGGCATGTTAAGCCCTAATATTGGCTCATTACCCCTTAATTGCGGCATATTAGATTAGTAATGTTATTTTATTTATGTCGGCTTTAGGCCATTAGTTGTAATTATACCTCCTAGTCTCCTATATATACCAAGGAGACATCTTCATTTTGAATCATCTTGTACTTGAACATTTAAGTGGGGTAAAAGGAGGTTGCACCCTCGAAGAGGCTTATTATCTGAAATTATCTCTTTTTCAAGGCGTTGAGTAGTTTTCCTGAGGTTTTTCTATGCTATATTGATGTTTGGTTCTTAACATCACCCACCATCCATGACTTCTTCTCTAAAATAAAAATCTAAAGTTCAAGCAGTGGAAGATCACATCGAACATCAACGACATGTTCTCCAACTCTTAAAGGAAAATCTAACCATGGCACAAAATCACATGAAACAACAAGCATATTATCATCGTAGTGAAACAAGTTTTGAAGTAGGGGATTGGGTATTTTTAAGACTACAACCATACAAACAGATGTCCCTCAAGCAAGTTAAGAAGGATAATAAAGTATCACTGAAGTACTATGGTCCTTATAAGGTGTTGCAAAATATTGGTACTATAGAATACAAATTGGAGTTGTTTGCATCTTCATGAGTACACCCTGTTTTCCATGTTTCATTCTTAAATAAGGTTATATGTGACAATATCCAAGTTCAAACTATATATCCAGAACTTGATGAGGAAGGAAAAATCATAGTGGAGCCTGAAGTTATCACTAAAACAAGAATTCACCAGCTGAGGAATAGATCAATTTCAGATTATCTCATTAAGTGGAAGAAACTACTTACTGAAGATTTCACGTGGGAAGATGAGTCTTTTATACAGAAGCATCCAGAACTACTCAAGCATTGAGGAAAACATGTGTATGAAGGGGAGGGGCATGTTAATACCTAATTCATGGAACATTAACCATTAATTGGGGAATAATACATTCATATTGTTGTTTATTTATGTCGACTTGGGTCCATTAGTTGTAATTGTACCTCCTAGTCTCCTATATATACCAAAGAGACATTTTCATTTGGAATCATCTTGTATTTGTGAATATATATGATGTATAAAGAGGTTTCCCCCTCAAAGAGGCTTATTATCTAAATTTCTCTCTTTGTCAAGGCGTTGAGAACTTATTCTGAGGTTTTTATGCTATTTTGATATTTGGTTCTTAACAACTAATGAACTGATCACTTTTCATAGGGTTGATTTCTAGTTTTAAGTGCTTTGATTCCCTCATACATTGAAATATTAAGTATTCATTGATTGAACTAGATCTCATAAGAAAACAATTTATTTATAGATAAAATATCTCGACATAGTATGTTGTGCCATTGTTCATATATAGATTTGTGAATGCAAGATTAAGATGTCTGAGATTAACATATGGTTTTCTTGAATTGGTTTACATGTGGTTTTATTTCATTATTATTTTTTGAATTGTTTTATGTTTATATTGCCTTGATTTGGTTTCTCACAGTTTCGTCACTCACTACAAGAAATAATTGAAGGACTAAGACTTTAGTAGGATATGCATGAAAGATCACATGAACATCCACACATGAAATATTGTGATCAAGAGCCTTGATAGCATTAAGTTGTTTCTATATCCCAATGATAGGTCATGTGGTGATTTTTCATTTGATTTCATTTATTGCATTCTGAAGTGTGTTTTGTCAGCATTAGTTGTTATCATAGGCTAGAATAGGCTATGATCTTTCATTTCCTTTGCTTGCATCTCAAAGTCTACGAACTCTCAGATTGGTATATTTAATTTCAAGGTTTATACATATAAATAACCCTACAATACTTGTCCAAAATACCAATGACCTGATCTGATTCCACCAATAGGGCACGTTCGTCCTTGATTTATTGTTTATAATTTTTGTTTCCTCTTTCATTTTCCTTAGTATCGAGTTTTGAAAGAGTTTTTTGGGATTTTCGGATGCCCAACCCATCAAATTGACTAATATTCAATATGGATTTTCCTTCTCTTGAGCTGTTATGTAGGATTTCTCTTTGCAATTATCATAATTGTGGTATTTGGAAATAGGCCAAAAGGGTTTCCCCATGTTTAGTGATGAGGGATGGAATGTTTATCTCAAGGGAATCGTCCTCCATCCCTACCTATTGGAGCTCATGTTTCGAATCTTCCATTTCCTCCATTTTAGTTTCTATATTCTTCTCAATGCTAACGATATTTAGGATATCCTTACTAGGAATTGTGGGATATGTATTCTAGCCTTTGGAGTCATATACAATTCTCGTAGCTATTGTGGGATCCAAATTTGGAGCTCTTGAAGTCTCACCAATGAGTGAGGCACCTTCTTTTTCATTGGCAAGGGGTTGAAAGTTTTTTCTACTACCAGAACCAATATTTCGGGGATCTGGCTTGGTAGGTTTCCTAGCTTATTTCCTTTTGTTAGGCACTTTTTTGAATCCCTGTTGGTCAGTGCATTCTTTACATTTGTCTAATTTTTTTAGGGAATTTAATGGACAATCCAAAAATAGATGTCCACGCGCATGACACTTTTTGTATGAAAATTGGATATGTTCATGATCCAACATATAGATCCATTATGATTCCTAATAACATATGGTGATGTATTCCAAAAGAGCACCAACTACAGTCATGTACACACAAATTCTTGCACATGAGGTGTAACAACCTAGTTTAGTGACCTCTGAAACTTTTACAAAGGTGCCCAAGATATTTCTAATACATGTAAGAGTCTATGTTTCCTAGAATTCCTATAGAAGGGAATACATCCTAATCCAGAAAATGTTCTTTAGTAAATCTCTCCTTCTTAGGATTGAAACAATCCTTCATGTATCATAGATGGAGGCTAGTAGAATTGAAGAACTAGGGACCTTCCTCAAAGATCCATTCTCATTCTTCCACACAAGTGGATATTGCAGTGAAGAATCCCTTAGATCCAAGCTTAAGGTTGATTTGGTGTTCCTCTTTCCACCAGGTACTAACCCAACCTACGATATCATTTTTGAGGGCTAGATTCCCGTAAATTTGGCTATGACCACATGGTCTTTCATATATTGGATTTAGTTTCCTAGATTTGTTCAGGTTATTTCATAACTTGTATTTTCATTTGTCTTGGAAAAGCATCCATTGATAAGATTACTATCCAAGTCCTTTTCATTTGATTCACCCTTGTCAAAATCATACCCTGTCACGAGCTCCTTTCCTGCACCACCCTTTCCAAACATTGGTTGGTTGGAAGACGGTCTCCCCTACAAAGGCGTCTTTGAAGGATAACATGCCAGGAAATGACTATGAAAAAATTTCCATGGTGATTTAATGGATCGATAGCTATCCCATGGGGCTAATAGCAACAAATCAAAGAAAATTACAAAAACCTGAACTCTGATCAAATTGTAGTACAATAATTTGTAGAGCATTTCCTGCTCCATCATAGCTTTTCCCATGTATCATGTGTTATGTGTAATCTCTCACCCCATTTGTTTGCTTCAAAATTAGGTTCGAAGTAACTAGGATAGTGACATGGAATGCATAAATTATAGCAAAATTATCATTTTAGTTTTCAATTTTCAATATGTCTTGTTTTAACAAACCACTATAATATGCCATACACATTGATATATAATGAACTTGTAAGCATATAGAGACCTCCTTTTTTAGATTACAAATATATAATTTGTTTAAGAAATATAATTTTATTTTCTATTTTTGCATGATATAACTCATTAAAACAAAATTTGAATAAATGATTTCAAAAAGATATTATATGTTGCACTACTAGAGACGAGCCTCTATACGCTAAAAAATATTCATTTTCATTATGTTAAGACCTTCAAACACTGCACCAACTATTAACATACTAATTTTGGGGTTGACTAACCTTATTTCTTTAAAAATATATATACAAAAATCCTATTTTTTCTGGAAAAATATCCCCAGAATAGTACGTCTTGTCCTCTACATGTGTATCGATTTTTTTTATATTAATTTCATCATTTAAGTACTCAAACATTGCAACAACATGGACATATACCTTATACTCACCCCCAAAAAATGTGAAAATGCAAGAAAATCAAAATTGATATAGTTACCAAAACATTTAGCAAACAAAAGTTATATAATAAAAAATGTATTCAATTTCCTAAATTTTATCTTCTTTTGAATATATGGATTCATTGTATAGGTCTCTCTAAATATCTATGCAAGTCAAGAGATGTCTATTTTCTCAAATTTATATTGCATGTAATGCATAAAAAAAGTGCTCATTAGCTTTCAGTTACCCTCTAATACCATGTTAGAAATCATGAGGTAGAAGATCCATGATGAATTCTCCAATAAATCTTCATCCAATAAAATAAACAAGTTCATATATAAACAACACATTAAAGACGAAGACTTAAGACTTTAAGAGTGTAAGCCACATAAGTGTAAGTTCCCTTAGGAAAAAGAATAAATTTATTCACTTGAACAAGATTATACAAATTAAAGACTCAAGTAAGAAGTCCCTTCAAAAGTGAAACTATGGTCCCACAAAACAAAAACACATAACCAACCATTAAAAATAAAATACAATGAAGTGGGTTTAAGGGCCTAATAGTTCACCCATAAAATGCCTCGGCTAAAACATTGCTACAAGTGAAAATTCACCAAATTATCACAATAAAATGTAACAAGTGAAATGTACAATTATCCTTTAATAATATTGTTCCAGGAAATTATATTTGTCAAAATGATTCAACAACCAACGATAGACATCTAGTGGAGATATCACCCCAATCCAATATTTCTTCATTTCCTATATTAAGTCATTTTTATTTCATTTAAGTACATTCTCCAATTCAATCAATACACAGGATACCCATACACAACTCTAAATCAATACACAGGATACCCATACACAACTCTATTATGATTAATTTATTGCACTCATCCTTTAATGATATTGTTCAAATAAACTATATTTGTCAAAATGACTCAACAGCCAACGATATAGACATCTAGTAAAAGTATCACCCCAATTCAATATTTGTTCATTTCCTATATTAAGTCTTTTTTATTTGATTTAAGTACATTCTCCAATTCAATAATTCATTGGATACACGGGATACCCATACACAACCCTCTTATGATTAATTCGTTACATAAAACAAAACAGGGTCCATGAATATCACCCACCCACATAATGAGAAGATGCTCCACCAATAAGATGTAATGTGATTGAACTTTATAGTAACGATTCGTTTTAAGTAGCAAATCATAGCGAAAATATATTTTAGTTTAATTTTAATTTATATTATATAAAATTAAATATATAGTATCGAATAAAGTTGTAGTTATACTGACATAATGTCCCTATTTAATTACCCTTTTAAACATAAAATAATGCTATTGATTTGTCAATCATATAAATCATTTCTTACTCCACTCAACTAAAGTGGCTTTTATGAAAATTGAATGAAATGACTATTGGCTATTGAATATAAATCTAATTAACTAATGATACTTAAACCCACTATACCAAATCTTCTTATGGCAAGTGCATGTCATGGTCGTAGAGATTGAATATATTTTTAATTAGCCTACTTTATTAGTTGCTGGTGCAAGGAAAATCACTTAAACGTATTATACTAACCATTATTGCAAGTACGGATCAACTTGCAAGGACAATTATCGCAAGTACGGATCATGGTTGTGTATGGGAATATAATTTAATTAAAATAATTACAAATTTCAACAAAATATGGATTGAATCTTCGAGTGGAAAATTAAACTCACTAAAAGTTAAGAAAAAACATTAATTTAAGATTAGATTATGAAATTAAAATTTTTAAATAGATAGATGAGCTTTAAAATGACATTGAATGAAATGCGAAATATATAAAAAACTGTTCGCTGAATAATAAAGCATGTCATCATTAAGTGAGTATCGATACAATAAAATTAAATGTTAAAGATATGTGTTGAAATTAAAATTTTTAAATAGATACATGAGATTTGAAATGACATTGAATGAAATGCGAAATATATAAAAAAATGTTTGCTCAATAATAAAGCATGTCACCATTAAATTGACTATCGATAAAAATAAAATAAAATTATATATATATATATAAAATAAAATAAAAAATTATTATCATTGTATAACCTTGTATATATATATGATAAATAAGAAAGAAAAGAAAAACAAATATTATCAATGTCCAATCTTTTATCATTTTCATGTATGCAAAATCATGAACTATACAATATTAACTTAAAAAATAATATTGAAAATAAATGAGATAATTACATGACAATAAGATATATCTAAAATGTAAATATTTAAATATATATTTTTCCCATTCATTTAGATTAGGACTCTAGACACACAAAAACACAATAGTGTGAAAAGAAGACACCTCTATGAAAAAATGTAAGCATGGATACTAGTGGATCACATACTTTAATTAGCACTTTATATAAGCAGGACACAATTATTTTAATGTTTTTGTTATCGTATAATGATTTGAAACTTTAACAAAGCACGGTTCAAAGAAGTTACAATAATATACTTGCACGGAAATTTTTATTTTATATTAGTTAAAATATAAACTGTTTCGAGTACATATAAACCATGACCACCATGACCAAGATATACATAGGATATCTTAGTAGATATCTAATATTCTTATTATTTTCCCAACCTACAAAATATTCAAACTGACTATCAAAATAGCCCTCTCAAAATCTACAAAAAGTTACAGTTCCATAAAAAATATCATTACAAAAGTATATGTCACTGGGACAAGTCTTCACATTCCACAGAAAAGACAAAAACAACCCAGCACCTAAAAAAGATCAATAGACAGTAGAGGACCCTCATGTTCTTCAACACTTTGAAAATAGAAGATTTTCCCTGGTTGTTTTTGAAGAGCTTGTTTAGATAGGTTGTCTGCTTCAGAATTTTCGTCCCTGTAAACATGCTCAAAAGAGATATGCTAAAAAACTTTGATAATTTCAACCAATCTATCCTTCCAGCATTCCAATGATATCACCTGTAGACGTCCTTGTTCTCGGAGCCAATTAATAACAATCATCGAATCTCCCTTCACCTATAAATCATTTATAAAGAGCCTTGAAGTGATAGTCAGAAGGGCCCAGGCCCCCATCAATTCAGCCCTTGTGTTAGAGCCTGGGCCACAGTTTAATGTCCACTTGAAGATGCGATTATCCCATGTCTTGATAATACCTCCAACCCCACTATTGAATCTCGTGGCTTCGGCAGCCGCATCAAACCAACCAGTTGTACCTTTCACTTCGCTCTTTAAAATTCTAATCCTCATAGCCGGAACTTTCACCTTAGTAGCATATGAATCTAGTGGAAAAGCCGCCAAGGTAACTACTCTAAAAGCCGAAGGATTCATGTCTTTGAAAATTGCAAAGTTGTGATCCATCCAAATGAACCAGCAAACATAAAAGGGTAAGGTGGTGTGTTGGGTTCTTCCAACAAACCAGTTATTAAAGCATTCTATGAGTGAAGATCCATCCCATGAACCCACTAAATTCCGATGAGAGTGGAGAATTTTCCAAACTGCGTGTACAAAATAACAATCCACGAACAAGTGATAGGCCAACTCCCAATTCTGATTACAAAGCACACACTAGCCCGGTCCATTAAAACCACGATGCTGGAGGTTCTCCCAAGTGAGAATCTTATTCTCCACAAGTATCCAAGTAAAAAGTTTCAATTTCAAAGGACAATTCCATATCCACATATTCCTCCACCACCCCTTTACAACACATAAATGTTTTCTTCTCTCAGTCGCCTCATAAATATTTTTTACAATTATAACTCCAGAAGCGTTACCTCTCGATCATCTGAGTTCATTAGGTCATCTAAAAAGAAGAATCCCATTGTGTATAAGTTCCTTCCGAAAACACGTCCACTTAGAAGCAAGTCACCCACCCAGCCCCATTTCTTCACTAGTATGCCACTTTGATCCAGTTATACCCGGACGTTGATCATAGCAAGCCTGAGAGAGAAAGTGCACTCCTCTTCAATTTAATTCAAGGATTAGTTCATTTGTAAGGATAACTTTATCACCCATACCCAGTATGTAATCTCTACCAACTAGAATTGAATTTCCCGCACCAGGATACAATGTAATCTAATGCAACATAATATGAATTGATTTTAGTAAGTACTTCCATACATGAGAGCCCCTTGTCGAAGAAGTTGTGACCTTCCTAATCCATCCCACAACCGAGCAAGATCTGAGATACTTATCTATGATTAGACGATGCCACATACCTTCTTTCATTAATACTCTCCATAAGGTATTGTCCTCCATAGCCATACTGAAGCTATGAAGATTCTTCAAGATCCATCCTCCATACAGTTTTGGCCGAGCTAGAAGTTGCCAATTGCAGAGATGGATTCTTCTTTTATTTCTAGAACTGGACCACAGAAAATTAAACATCAACTGGTGTAGATGATTCAAAATCGAAGCTAGAAGATTTGATAAAGCAAGCTAGTAGATTGGCTGACTTTCCAATACCGCTTCAATTAACACAAGCCGACCTCAAATAGACAACCATCAGTTACACCAATGGCTAATGCGCTTTTCAAATTTCTCTATGAGCCAATTCCAATCGTCAACATTATACCTGTCCATCTTTAAAAAGTAACCAAGATACTTAAAACCAGAAGCTAAAGAAAGAAAGTTGTAATAAAAAAAAGGCTTGTAGGAATCCAGAATAGAAGGTTGAATGTTGTAATGTAGAAAAGATGTTTTGTGTGCATTAATCAACAAACCATATGCCTCACAAAAGATATTCAGAATTCTTTTTATCTCCATCCATTCTAATAAAGAGGCCTTTGTCATAATAAGAATATCATCGACAAAAAGAAGGTGGAGGACTTTAATAAACCTTGAAACTTTTATACCTGTAATGTTACCTTTTGCTTGGCTATCTTTTAGTGCCAGACTCAGACCTTCCATAAAAAGAATGAAGAGCAGGGGAGACAAAGGGCACCCTTGTCTTAGCCCTCTGCCGCTATTAAAAAAGTCGGTAGGCTCACCATTGACTAAGATAGCATAAGTTGCAGAACTAACACAACCCATGATCCATCTTATAGTCGATAGGCCAAATCCACATTGCAAAAGAACCAGTCGAAGGTAATCCCAGCTAACACAGTCGTAGGCCTTATTTAAATCTATCTTCAGAATTAATTATTGTAGTTTTTTCTCAAGGATACTATGCAGACATTCTTGGGTCGTCCCAATAGCATCTTTAATTTTCCTCCCCTTCAAGAAGACGAATTGTTCCTTCAATAATGCAAGGGATAGAATGGGCCTTATCCTATTTGCAATAATTTTTGAAATAATTTTATAACATAAATTCCATAGAGATATCGGGTTGAAATCCCCGAAGGATGATGGACCATTGACCTTAGGAATTAATACAATGAAGGTCGAGTTCAAATATCTCTTTACTTCTCCCGTTAGACGGGAATCCTCCACAGCCGCCAACAGATCATTAGCTACCGAGTCGAAATAGTTGAGAAAAAACTCAACCGTCCAGCTATCGGGGCCGAGACTCTTATCTTTAGTGAAACCATTAATAAATTCTTTGATTTCCTCTGTAGTACATGGGCTCTCAAGAGAAATAATCTCTTCTTCAGAAACAAACCTTTGATATATCCCAACATTTGCTATCTGTTCTTCAATGATAATATGATCCGATTCTTTAAAAACGTTGTTGAAGTGTCTGAGTGCTTCAGTATTTATAGCCTCCTGCCCTTTGTGAACCCAATTCAATTCATCTGTGACCTCCCACAGATGTTTTTTGTTGTGCCTAAAGCTAGCATAGTGGTGAAAATATCACGTATTTTTGTCACCACTCTTAATCCACGTATCCCTGATCTTTTGATGCCAGCGTTCCTCTTCTGCTAGCAACAACTTGTTCCTTTTTAGTTCCAAATAATTGATTCGAGAACCCCTATCAAGTGAAATATCATGAACTCTACTGTGCAAGGACAAATCCACAATTTCCTCTTCTATGGAAAGAAGTATACGTTGTTCATCAACTTTTCTTTTTTTTATCCAATCCTTTACCCGAATCTTGAGGGACTTCTATTTCATAAACAATCTGTGTTGTGGCCCTGCCAATGCAGACAGTTCTTGGTTATTCCAAACTTCTCGAACCAATCGGTCAAAGGATACTTCTTTCATCAAATCCAGATTGAATTTGAAGGGGTAAGCAATTGTATTAAAGCCAAAATCCAAATGAAACACGATTGGCGCATGGTCTGAAATATAAGGAAATTCTACCCAGGAATGAAATCTAACAGAGTTGAGAAGGAGAGAGTTAGATACACAAACTCTGTCTAATATGTTTTGTATATTCTCCACACCACTACGGCCATTTCGCTAGGTGGGCATGACTTCCGAAGGTTTAATGTCAACCAAGTGATTCTCTTCCAAAATATTTTTGAAAAAATCTGCTAAGGAATCTGATAATGTCGTCGTCCCCCATACTTCCGCTGAGCCCAAGGAGAAGTTCAGATCCCCAGCCAAAATCAAATTAGGCTGAGCTAAGAGCCCAACAACATCCACCCACTCCCAAAACTGCCTTCTCTCTGAACACAGGCCATAAACATTAATAAAGGTAAAACTCCTTTTAGCCGGGATGAATGTACCTGCCAGTAATAGTCCACCAACAGAAAGAAAAGAGTTTATATTAAAAACGTTTGGGTCCCATGTAGAAATAAGTCCTCCCGACTTCCCAATAGCACTGACTGCACAATTCATCCAAGACGAACATAAAGAATTCATGAAAAATCTTGCCTTTTCTTCTGCAACTAAAGTCTCTTGAAGGAAAAGTATACTCGGATTTATTAGTTTCATCAATCTCCTCAAAGAAGGCAGTTTAAGGGGGCCTCCAACCCCTCTAATGTTCAAGGAGATGAGGACCATGACTTATCCCTGGCCAAGGCTTTCATGCCTCTAAGCGCCCCCGAGTCTAAGGTAGTATCAGCTTGTTGTTCCATGACCATAGGTAAAGTAACTTGCTTATTCCTAGTATTGCGCATCTTAATCGAGGATATTTCTTGTCCCAATACCCACAACCACCCCATAGTATTACACTGACCATTATCCCCCAATGGTCGGATAGTGTCCCTAGCAACATGGGATACATAAACCTGCACTTCTAATCCCCAATAGGAGGTTAGGGGTGTAGTAAGTAGAGAAGTCTTTTCGACCAAGTTCTGAGACATGGAAGCAAGTTCCAAAGAAGAGACAGACACAGGTTTTGTCAAGTTCAAAGAATCTGTCGTGGAAGCAGTCACTAAGGAAGGTTAGAAGAAACACCGATGGGATCAGGGTGTGTATCAATTAACGAGGGAGAGGCCAATAAGTCCTAACCTTGTAAAAAATCCCAGCTAGTCTGTAACCCTGAAAGTAAAACATCCCTAGCAACCATAGAAGGGAAGACATTCATAAAAGATGTAACCAGGAAATCTCGTTCCCATAAAGACAATTTCAGAAATTTTTTTTGACAATAGGATTTAAGCTTACCTAGAAAAGAGTTTTTTTCCAAAGTTGGGTCATCATCCAAGCAGCTTGTCACCCCATCACCCTGTGCATCTGGTGAATCCTCTGACATATATTCCAAAGGAGGTTCACTATCTGAGAGGTCATCAATGGAGTAATCACCAGCCCTGTGAGTGAAATCTTTTCACAGGTGTCCCGTGCTTCTACATTTTACGCACCGAAAAGGTAGGCCTTGATAATCTAACTTTTGTATCACAACCTGGCCACGCCACTCAATCTCAATACTATCCATAAGTCTTGCATGCAAATCCAACTCTACAAGAATGCGAGCCATGCGCTTATCTTCCGACCATAAACCCACTTCCTCCAGCTTTAAAAATCTCCCTAAGAGATTACCTATAGCCGACAGAGCAGTTTTATTCCAGAGATTGAGCGATAACCCAGGTAGAAGTACCCACACATGTCTGTAGCTAAAATAATCCTTATATGGATCAAAACCTATCCTCCACCACTTCAACATCAAACTGCCCCCTTCAATATCCCAAAACCCCCCTCTAATGAGCTTAGCATCCTCCGAGATTTTAAAAATCAACCCAAACCAACCACAAGGGAGTATGGAAAATTCAGGAGAATACCCGATAATGGGAACCCATGCCTTCTTCATCCATTCCCCAAGGGTGATGGTCGACCTTGTCTTTTTTGCAATTCTTCCAATAAGAGCACACAAAGATAACCTACAGGTTTCAGCTAAACCAACATCCATGTCTATCACTAGGCATCTACGCGACTTTTTTGGTTTCTAGACTTTGACTGTTCTCCTATGGTTGTTATCTTTCACTCACAGTGCCTCTCTCGGCACGCCTATCCCACCCTTATCCAACTGCTTTGAGCAAATTTCAGGTTGTATAACCTTACCTGTCTGAGCCACATCGAAACTATTATCATCCTTTACCTCCTTCCCCCACTTCTCCACACTACTAAGTCCGAGCTATTTTGAACCAAAGAGTTGGTTTCCCGGAGGGACTAACAACAGAGGCTTGTGAGGTAGACTACTAGTTGGTAATGACGCAGGTGAGTTATTTGGTGGTCGTAAAATCTCATTTAAAACTCCACCACCCTTATTTAAGTGGCATAACTCATCCACAGTCTGGAAGAGATCCTCCTGATCCCAACCCTCATCGTCCAGGGTGCCCATCATATCAATCGCCTGTGTTAGCTAATCCCAACAAAAGTCTTCAGTCCTCTACTCTACCACTCATCCTATACATAGTAGGACCCCCAACTAACTATTCCCGAGGGTTAATACGACAAAAGCAAATTCGTTAATGATCTATGGAATGATCCATTCATTCATTAATATCGAGCATCAGGAGTACAGTGGAATGAAAGCCCCGGAGAAAAGAGGGTCAAATCACTCATGAAGAGGGGACACTAACAAACCTTTAAAAATACCTTATAAAAATCCATCCTAGCAGATAAAATGAAGGAAATTAATTGGCCAACCCAAACCGCCATTAGTCAGCTCCCAAAAGACCGAAAAAGCATCCAAACCCTAGGAAAACCAGGGACTCTAAATAGAAGTCCGCCATTTTTGTTCCAAGTATTACTTCTATAAGAGGTAATTGTCGATTAAATTTGAAAATGTGGAGGAGTCTCCTTAGGCGCCCTCTATTCCAACTAGATGTTACTTACAACACATGATGTTGGTTACAACAATATACTAAATAACA
The DNA here is from genome assembly GCA_032191745.1 of Picea mariana. Taxonomy (NCBI): domain Eukaryota; kingdom Viridiplantae; phylum Streptophyta; class Pinopsida; order Pinales; family Pinaceae; genus Picea; species Picea mariana. Next base: position 13,954 of record JASDQU010011354.1, read on the forward strand.
GCTCAACATGTCACTTATAAAAATTGGATCTTGCTGAGAAAAATAACACTCATTCGGGAGGATAACACCCATTCTCACAAATGTGCACACTATATCCATTTAACAACAATAAAATACTTACTAAATATCCAACGCTTATATTTTCTAATAAACCAAAATACTATATTGATAGTTACTCAACACTTATATTTTCTAATAAACTAAAATACTATATTGATATTTACTCAAGTTGAATTCATTAATATGATCATGTTTTTTAACATTGGATACTATTTCTTATATATTTATGTAGATACAAAAATGTCCATAATATAATAAACTATAATAAAAAAATTTAATAGAAAATTTAATGTTATTCTATAGTTTAATTCCTAGAGAGGATGTCTCTAGTTAAAAGCTTCAAATAACTTACAATTTATTATTTTTATCACAATATTTTTCTTTTAATCATTTCAATGTTTCCCTTCCTCTTCTTTGCACTTTCAATATTTCTTCTAAATAATTAATAATTAATTATTTAAATTATAATTATACAAAACTTGAAAAATGATTTTATCATAATAGTTAAAATTTCTTTATTATTACTATTTTATCATTAACATTAATATGAATAATTATATATTAATTATGTTCAAACATTTTATCAAGAAGTATAAAAAACAAGATATTGAAATACAACTTGTTACTGCAAAGAAATAAAAGAAGGGATCTTTATAAAATTACATGGAAACTACACTTAAATTTGTATACTAAATAACTTATATCTAATAGTAGACTTTACAAACTAATTTGATATTTAAATAAGTTGAATGCTTTTGTAAACTTTTCTATCTTTACTTTGGTAAATTTTGTTTATATACTAATCTACATAGCTTTGAATCCAATTTGATAATTTTAAACAAGTTGAATGCCTAGAAAACATTTCTAGGCTTAATTTGGCAAATAGTGTTGAATCCATACAACAATAAATGATAAGATTAGCGTTGAATCCACATAGCAATAAATATAAGTTTTTTTTCAAAAAGATGTAATGTCAAATTTGAACTTTTATTTCTCCATGTGATTTCTAAAGTTAATAACTTCATGTCTATTTACAGTCAATATATGTGTTCGGTTTCCATCCTTTTATGTCTTTTTCCTTAATAATGAGGTCTAATTCATTGTTCCACTTATGTGCACTTCTCATTCTTTATTTTAAACTAGATTATCTTTTTATGTCTTTTTCCTTAATAATGAGGTCTAATTCATTGTTCCACTTATGTGCACTTCTCATTCCTTATTTTATACTAGACTTGGTAGTTGCTAGGGCTATAGGCATGGACGTTTATAAAAAATATTCACAATAGAATTTTAAGATCCTTTATTTTTTTTTGTTTGACAATGAATCCCCGAGTCATTCGTAATAGCACTATCATATTATATTTATCTCCTTGTGGCGCTTAATTTTTATCTCATTAAATTTTTATACCACTCAATAGTGATGGTTTACTCAAATGACATTGTGGCGGTCACTAGCATGATGATCGATTATAGCCATACATTGCATATCATGTACTTGCAATTTGTTACGCGTAATATGTTAATTTTATCATAACAATGAGGAAAGAAAACCAAAGGGAGATGCTTCGTCACTGTAATATAAAAATTGTGAGATTTGAAAAAACAAATAGAAGTTACTCAAATAGGTCTAATTCTTTGAGAAAATAAATGGGTAGTTGAAAGTCTAAGCTCATCGCTCAAAAATACTTTTAAAAATTGTGAGATTTGAAAAAACAAATAGAAGTTGCTCAAATAGGTCTAATTCTTTGAGAAAATAAATGGGTAGTTGAAAGTCTAAGCTCATCACACAAAAATACTTTGTTAATTGTGTCCAAAATAATATGAAAACTATAATGCCTAAGTTTTCTCTTTTTTGCAAACTCAATTTTGAATGATTAGTACAAGTATAGGATAAATGCAACTAAGCTATTAAAATTTTTATGGAGGAAATAATATTTTATCAAGACAAGTTAGACATCTTCTAGGGATTATAACGTATTTACGAAAGATAGTGTTGGCCTCCTATTTTTCCATGATTTAATACCTCTTTTTCCCATTACCATTCTGCTTTATAACTGAACCTAGCCCTATTATAATAGATTTCCATGTTTTTAAGCTCAAAACACACTCAACAAGCATTTGGAGGTAATTGTTGCTCATTTTATCATATTTCCTAAGTTCTTAGTGAATTAGAATTAATTTTTAAACTAGCCTTGCTAATGACAAATTTATTAGTTCAGTTCCTGTACCAACAATTCCCTTCTTGTACTTGAGTTTGGTTGTTATCATATGTGCATGCACTTAAATAGAAAACAACGACTTGGGTTTTGAAGATCTAGATGCCAACATGTTGTGTGTCCCTTGGTTCATGCCCAAGTCACACATGGTAGTCTCTAGCCGTGATCAAGGGTTTTTAGTTAAAAAACGTTCCAAATTAGCACCAGTGAACTTTCGATGAGATTCCCTGGCAAATGAGGAAGAGTTTGACAATTCTAGAACATGGGTTTTGTATAAGATGGTCTAAATTGAGTCATGAGTGGGCAAATTTATGAAATGTGGCATGGTTAGGAAGATATGGAGGTTTTCCTAGATTTATGTTGCAACCCGTTTTCAAGATATTCAACAAATTGTAGTTCATATATGAAAGGCTCGATGAATAGTATATCAGATCGATTCATGATTCTGTTCGTTTTTTCCATTTTCTAAGAATGAATGGATGGATGTCTTGAATGAGAGGTAGTTTGATTTTATTATTGTTATAACTAAAATTGGTACTTTGTTGAAGGATCGGTCTTATCTATGCATATGAAGACCTTCATATATCACAATTAGCTCTATAATGTAATATCATTGAACATTTGAATATATATAATCTAAGTTGTGGATGATCACTACAATATTTTATTCATCTTTATTAAAAAGTGATTATATATGGATTGATGTGCGCTCTGTAACTTGAGAACTTTGTTTCGGTAATACAAATATTAGTTTCGATCTATAGTGTTCTTTTGATCTCGTTGTTGTAAGCAATCCAACTTGCTACTAGTTGGTAAGGTCCCGCCATCTGGGAAGTGTAGCTATTCTCTATTTTTATTAGTTAGTTTAATATTTGTGATTTGATTGTGTCTTGTAGAGCTAGGGTACAAATTGCAAATATAAGTATCTAGTTTCTTGTTTATGATCTGAAGCATTTCATATGTAATTTCATTTGTATCTTGTTATATAATCTATAGCTTGTTTTGCAGATAGAGGTAATAACATTAACGTCTTATCACTTCTCAGTGGACAAGTATTTGAACTTCAGATGGTTTGTTACTTTATTATTGCATTTATTTTCTATCAATGAAAATATAATTTCTTTTGGTTTGATTATAGTTATTGGCTTTCTTACAGAACTGATTTAATCACTGTTACGAAATACAGGAACGCCCATAAGGTGAAAGAATGTATTATGTACCCCTTTTGTGAGAACAAACGTTGAGAAAACTAGTAACTGCTTCCATTGGGATTTTTATCACTTGTCATAAGCAAGAAACCCTAACAAGATATAGATGAAATTACATTTGAAATGCTTCAGATCATAAACAAGAAACCCTATACTTAGATTTGCAATTTGAACCCTAGATCTACAAGACACAATCAAATGAAAAATATTAAACTAAGTAATAAAAATAGAGAATATCTACACTTCCCATATGATGGGCCCTTACCAACTGGTAGCGAGTTGAATTACTTATAAAAATGAGATCAAAAGAACACTATAGATCGAAACCGAGATTTGTATTACCGAAACATAGTTCTCAAGTTACATAGCGCACATCAATCCATATACAATCACTTTGTAATAAAGATGAATAAAATATCATAGTGATCATCAACAACTTTGGTTATATATATTCAAATGTTCAATGATATTACATTATAGATCTAATCATTATATAGGAAGTTCTTCATATGTAGAGATAAGAATGATCCTTCAACAAAATACCAATTATAGTTTTAACAATAATCAAATCAAACTACTTCTTTTTCAATACATCCCTCCATACATTCTTAGAAAATGGAAAAATGAAGAGAATCATGACTCAATATGATATACTATTCATCGAGCCTTTCAGATATGAACTACATTTTCTTGAATATCTTGAAAATGGGCCGCAACATAAATCTAGGAAAACCTCCATATCTTCTTAATCATGCCACATTAACCTTCCATTAGGATTTTTATCACTTTTCATAAGCAAATGAATGTGTTAAGGTGAATGATGGGATATATTCTAAGTCACATTTGCATGTAGATAGGATATATGGATGCAAAAGTGCATCATCACCATATACAAAATTTTCATACTTAATGTTCCAATTGTCAATACAAGTGTAAAATAGTTGTTGTTAATTGAGTGTGTTTTATGTATTTTAGTCTTGAACTGATAAATTCACTACTATATCAGTGGCTCATACATAACGTTTTGAGTAACCTTTTTGGTGACAAATTCTAATTCTAGTTTGGGTAAAACTCTATTTTTATATTTAAATAGCATATTACATGTACTTGTGCATGGTAACTAGAAATATCTTTCACTCAAATCTAACCTTGCATATGATAGCATGAACACTTTAGTTGGTAATTGAAATATTACACCCTGAACCCTAGAAGGGGATTTGAAGAGAGAACTAGTTATTGACTTTTGAGTTTGAATTGCATATCAACATTTTAATTATTTTTCTGTAGTGACTATTTAAACATCCATTGACTGATAAATAAGAAGAGAAAAAATAATACTTATGTTCATGCATGGATAAGTGATATGGAAATGACATACTTAGTCATTGATTTCTTCTCATGCTTAAGGGTAGTCTCGTGGACAAAGTGAAGTTGTCTAATATTTCTTTCTCATTAGACTCTTTCTGTTTTGATTGGATTGTTGTCTAAGATTGGATGGTAGTGTGATTCCATTTCCGCTTGAGAAGTTACAATAGTTTAGACTTCAATCTTTTAGCTGCACATATTGTGTATGCAACTGAAAAGTTTAAATACCAGATTGACAAGTAAAGTGTTTATTAAAAAAAAATAATTGACCCAACATGTTTATGTCGTTGTCGGGGAGATGTTAAAAGGTAAACGATAGAAGGATAATTTTGCTAGTTAGTTGTTTCTATTATGTTTTCTCACTACGTTGCAAATTTGGTCAAAGAAAAGATAGTAAGACATAAAGGTGCCCTCACTTCTGAATTTATGCAAGGGTTCTAGCCTGCTCGATTCACCTTAGTGAGTCTTTCCAAACCCTTTTCTGTCATATAGTTAACTAATGGTTAGACCTAGAGATTGTGTATTTATTAAGTTTTCTTTGAATGGTGTGATTTCATTTCTGTTGATTTCATTTATTTCCCTTACTCTAAGGTGCTATAAGAGCCCCCATACTACTAATCCATTTATGAGCAGGAGATCTAGAGCAACATAAAGAACTTGAAAATGTTCAAGAATTTGTTTAGAAAAGAAGGAATTATCACTACAAGGAATTTTTTAAACCCTTGTACAAAGTTCAGAATTATCATGAGGGAGGAATCTGCATCTCAAGAAATAGAGGAGATACATGAGCGTGATACACAAGAGAAGTACCTATAAGCCTTCCTTAATCAACCTTGCAATCATATAAAAGACTCATGGGCAACAACAGATGGAGAACATAGATTAGAGCCAAAGATTGAATAATTTCTTATATGTTTGTCACCAAATCCCTTGTGCATCCAGGAGTTTTATGAGAAATTTTTCGATGATATTTATGGCACGACAACCAAAGAGATCCAAGGAGATAAGGACTATATTGAAACTCGGTTCCAATCAGTGATCATGCCACCATACTCTTCCATTGTTCATAATTTCTATGCAATAGCTCTACTAGAACAACTAGCCTCTCATATCTCGACCATCATGGAGGTATAAATTTCAAATTTGGATATGAGTTTAACAAAGATCATGTTGTGTAAATGGATGCATTGAAAATATTCCTACACTTGAGGAAATGTTTAGCTTTCCATGTAAAGTAGGATATTGTAAATAAATAAATAAAATAGTAAAGGGAAAAATAATTCTAGTTGTGAAAACTAGTTTACTGGTGCATATGGACATGAGGTTTTCTTGAAAACCAGGTTCCTGGCTAGAAAGAATCACAATAAAATTCTACATTTAGCTATTGGTTCTACCTTGTATTATTAAAATCATTATATTTCTTCTAGTTTTATATGATGGGGGATTTATTGGCGCCCTCCTTCTAGCAAATCTTGTCCCGTTGACTCCAACACATCATCTGGGATTGAGATTAGAGACGTTTATAACTACCTTAGGACTTGCATACATCAATGGAAAACCTCCTCATTGTCAACAAAGAGAATTCATCAAGGTATCTCGATTGATAGATCCTGTAGGTGAATTGAGTTCAACACAATCATTTGTACCTGTCAAGATGTACTTAGGAACCTTAACACTCATTGACATTAATGGTGATTTTTCTCTTGTTGGTTAACGACATCCATTAATGGTCAGTAATCCGACGAATTCTATCTATGTTTGAATTTAGTAAAATTTATTCACATAGATATAATTGTACTAAGATGTGGGTTTATGGCGAAGACTATCTAGTTTGTGATTCTAACAACAGTTTATAGTTTCCTAGCAACAATTTGCAATTGTTGAGTTAAAGGGGAACAAAATGTAGGGCAAGTAGAACAAATTGATTTCTTCAAAAAGAGGAGGTTATTCGTTTCCTTGGAAGGATTTTGTTGAGGGATAAAATCTCTTCCTTGTTATAGGGCTTGAGGCATAATTCATTTTTTTCTATCGACCTCTTTGCTTCATTATTCTTGTTGCAACCTTATTTATTTTTCTTTCATAGTTCTTGGAACCATTATATAATATTCTTTACCCATGTGGTAGAATCAACCACAAACATTAGTTCATCATTCCTTGGTTCCAAGTTTTGTTTCAACATTTCCACAATGAATAAGTTCATATTTTCTGAATTTTCAAAGTTTTAAAGCATGCATAAAGGTCAAATTTCACTGATTTCTATCTAGAAAAAAACAAGAATTTTTTGTCATTAGTGGTATTGATTCCATCAACTTCAAATTCTTTAGTCAACAACATTTTTTTGATATCAAGGGTATTTTCTCTTTTTGGTATATGAACTATATAAAAGGTAAAAGAAGACCTGTAAATGCATTTCTAATATTTTTGAATCAAAGTTTGTATAGCAACAAATCTTCATTTTTTAGTTCATAGGTTTATGCACTTGGAAGACATACTGGATCAGTTTAGAACCTATCATTTGTATCAAATCCAACATCAGAGCTCCATAGTTTATGTGTCATGTTGGGCATTTCATTCCATGCTTTTGTGCATCCTTTTTAACATTCAAGAGTTTAGACTTAGGGTTCATCCAGAGTTGTCTGAAAAAATCCCCAGAGCATCGATATATCAATCCTTGACCAAGGTAGAGTAAGTTCTCACCTGAGATGTAGGGAGGATCACAAAGACGATAATGTCTTTTGACATTGATGAAGGATAAACATACGAATATCCATTGGGACTCACATTCATGCGACCCATATTTGATAAGTTATTAGGACTAAGAAGTAAAACAATATACACACATATCCAAATCATACATGATAGACACAAAATATATTATAAATGTTGCATCATTATTACTAATGTCATTCCATAATAACAGAGACATAAATTACACATAATATATTCTCTCTCTCTCTCTCTCTCTCTATATATATATATATATATACATACATAGAGAGAGAGAGAGAGAGAGAGAGAGAGAGAGAGAGAGAGAGAGAGAAAGAGAGAGATGACAATCATAGAACTTTATATCTGCTCTACATAAATCCTCAGAAATACAACACACTGCGCAATGTGCCTTATCTCAAGACTTAAACATATAACAGACATAGAAGTATATTCAAAATCACTACAATATGAAAATAGGCTCAAAGTGAGATCGATACTAAGGATTCAATGAATCTCCTCTAAAAAACTAGGTAGCCCCATTTTTGATATGACTACTTCCTTTCACAGTTTTCTCCGCTTGGGAGCTCTATCTCTTTCTTCTCTAATCCACTCACTTGATTGAAAAAATTTCCTCGCATGCTTCTGGAACCCATTTCCAGTCCACATACACTTTAGGAATTGGGGAAATGTTAAATTACTTTCCATCTCATCTTTTGTCATCTCCACGATACCTTGTGATAATGACAGTAATCATTTGAGAGGATTTCCCAATGATTATTTTCTAGATTTCGTTCTGTGTATTCTTTATTTATGATGCCCATCATAACTGGGACCGTCACGCCTTCAATAATATTTTAAGTTTTTTGTGCACTATCAAAACTCAGTCCAGTGCACACCCCTTACGCACTTCCTTATGTGAGAAAAAAACTTTGGAATGACCATGCCCAAATTCGTTTGTGCGCATGCTAAAAAATGAACCTAAAACTTTGGGTTCCAATAGCCCCCCACCACTAATATTTGGCTCTTCCTTGAGCGAACTGTTGCATTTGTCAAGGAGGCAATTTTTTTAAGTAGGATGAAATCATCATTGTTCAAAACACATCGTGATTGCGATCGGGCCTAAGTAAGAGAAAATAATATATGCATCCAATAGTTCCAACCCAACCCAGGTCCTAGAATGAATTGAGCAGACAATATGGTGAAATATTGAGGTGGAGTGAAAGCGGTCAGATGCTTGACCCATAACCTTCACTGGTGTCTATGGGGGTGGAAAAGGGACTTGCTTAAATCCTCCCATCCAAAACTAAACCCTAAAGAGAAGTTAAGTTCCATCAAGAGATAATATCATTCTATGCTTGTCTTTCTGGTCTGGGAGGACTAGACTGAGCTAACATCCTTGATTTTTCTACAACATGAGGGTTGAGGATCCATGGAGATATGTGAGAGTAGGGAGGGAAGAAAGGAGAGTTGATATATATATTTTCCTCGGGATAGATGTTGCAGGAGCCTAATCCATGAAAATGGACGGGAGGAGGGCTCTTGACAAGCCAAAGAGTAGGGTCTATTCTCATCAACAAAGGAGATGATTCATGGCGATTGTTCAATTATCTTTGGGCTTATAGGGATGGTGAATATCCATGGGTATGAAACAGTGTTTATGGAATTGTGGGGCACTGAGGGTATATTTGCTAGGAAATAAGGGGGAAGGACCTCTACCAAGAAATTGGTGACATATTGATAATATTCGTGAAAATTGAAGTGTAGGTTGTGGAGCTTTTCGACTGAGCTAGAAAAATAAGAGTATGTATAGTTTGATAAGACATGAAATGAGAGGAGATGATTTAAAACTTAATAAATGAAAGGGAGTGAAGAAAAATACCAACGAGATGTTGAAGGAAGTTGTCAATGGAGGTGGTAGGGAATGGGGCAGGGCGAATTACTCCAATGAGAGCGTCGATAACTAGAAATATATTTCACTCAAATATAACCTTGCATATGGTAGCATGAACACTTGAGTTGGTAATTGAAATATTACACCCTGAACGCTGGAAGGGGATTTGAACAGAGAACTAGTTATTGACTTTTGAGTTTGAATTTCATATCAACATTTTAATTCTTTTTCTGTACTGATTGTTTAAACATTCATTAACTGATAACTAAGAAGAAAAAAAATCATAGATATGTTCATGTATGGATAAGTGATATGGAAATGACATACATAGTCATTGATTTCTTCTCATGCTTAAGAGTAGTCTCGTGGACAAAGTGAAGTTGTCTAATATTTCTTTCTCATTAGACTCTTTGTGTTTTGATTGGATTGTTGTATAAGATTGGATGGTAGTGTGATTCCATTTCCATATGAGAAGTTACAATAGTTTAGACTTCAATATTTTAGCTCCACATATTGTGTATACAACTGACAAGTTTAAAAACCAGATTGACAAGTAAAGTGTCTATTAACAACAATTAATTGACCCAACATTTTTATGTCGTTGTCGGGTAGATGTTAAAAGGTAAACAATAGAAGGATAATTTTGTTAGTTAGTTGTTTCTATTATGTTTTCTCACTACATTGTAGATTTGGTCGAAGAAAAGGCATTAAGACATAAAGGTGCCCTCACTTCTGAATTGCAAGGGTTCTAGATTGCTAGATTCACTTTAGTGAGTCTTTCCTAACCCTTTTCTGTCATATAAATAACTAATGGTTAGACCTAGAGATTGTATATTTCTTAAGATTTCTTTGAATTGTGTGCTTTCATTTCTGTTGATTTCATTTATTTTCCTTACTCTAAGGTGCTATAAGAGACCCCATACTACTAATACATTTATCAGAAGGAGATCTAGACAAACAGAAAGAACTTGAAAATGTTCAATAATTTCTTTAGAATTATCACTACAAGGAATTTTTTAAACCCTTGTACAAAGTTCATAATTATCACGAGGGAGGAATCTGGATCTCAAGAAATAGAGGAGATCAATGAGCTTGATCCACAAGAAGAGTACTTGTAAGTCTTCCTTAATCAACCCTTCAATCATATAGAAGACTCATGGGCAACAACAGATGGAGAACAAAAATTAGAGCCAAAGATTGAAGAATTTCTTATATGTTTGTCACCAAATCCCTTGTGCATCCAGGAGTTTTATGAGAAATTTTTCGATGAGATTTATGGCACAACAACCAAACAGATTTAAGGATATAAGGAATATATTGAAACTTGGTTCCAAACAGTCATCATGCCACCATACTCTTCCATTGTTCAAAATTTCTACACAATATCTCTACTAGAACAACTAGCCTCTCATATCCTGACCATCATGGAGGTATAATTTTCAAATTTGGATATGAGTTTAACAAAGATCATGTTGCGTAAATGGATGCGCTGAAAATATTCCTACACTTTCGGAAATGTTTAGTTTTCCATGTAAAGTAGGATATTTAAATAAATAAATAAAATAGTAAAGAGAAAAATAAGTCTAGTTGTGAAAACCAGTTTACTAGCGCATATGGACATGAGTTTTTCTTGAAAACCAAGTTCCTAGCTAGAAAGAATCACAATAAAACATATAACAGACATAGAAGTGTATTCAAAAATCACTACAATATTAAAATAGGCTCAAAGTGAGATCGATACTAAGGATTCAATGAATCTCCTCTAAAAAACTAGCTAGCCCCATTTTTGATATGACTGGTTCCTTTCATAGTTTTCTCTGCTCGGGAGCTCTATCTCTTTCTTCTCTAATCCACTCACTTGATTGAAAAAATTTCCTCGCACGCTTCTGGAACCCGCTTCCAATCCACATACCCTTTAGGAATTGGGAAAATGTTAAATTCCTTTCCAACTCATCTTTTGTCAGCTCCACGATCTCTTGTGATAATGACAGTAATCATTTGAGAGGATTTCCCAATGATTCTTTTATAGATTCTGGTGTGTGTCTTCTTTATTTCAGGTGCCCATCAAAAATGGGACCGTCGCGCCTTCAACAATCTTTTAGGTTTGTTGTGCACTATCAAAACTCGGTCCGATGCACACCCCTTACACACTTCCTTATGTGAGAAAAAAACTTTGGAATAACCATTCCCAAATTTGTTTGTGCGTGTGCTACAAAATGAACCTAAAACTTTGGGTTCCAATAGCCCCCCACCACTAATATTTGTCTCTTCCTTGAGCCAACTGTTGCATTTGTCAAGGAAGGAATTTTTTTGAGTAGGAGGAAATCATCATTGTTCAAAACATGTTGTGATTACGGTCAGGCCTAAGTAAGAGAAAATAATCTATGCAACCAGTAGTTCCAACCCAACCCAGGTCGTAGAATGTATTGGGCGGACAATATGGTGAAATATGGAGGTAGAGTGAAAGCGGTCAGATGCTTGACCCAGAACCTTCACTGGTGTCTATGGGGGTGGAAAAGGGACTTGCTTAAATGCTCCCATCCAAAACTGAACCCTAAAGAGAAGTTAAGTTCCATCAAGAGATAGTATCATTCTATGCTTGTCTTTCTGGTCTCGGAGGACTAGACTGAGATAACATCCTTGGTTTTTCTATAGCATGAGGGTTGAGGATCCATGGAGATATGTGAGAGTAGGGAGGGAAGAAAGGAGAGTTGATATATTTATTTTCCTCGGGATAGATGTTGCAGGAGCTGAATCCATGAAAATGAATGGGAGGAGGGCTCCTGACAAGCCAAAGAGTAGGGTCTCTTCTCATCAACAAAGGGGATGATTCATGGAGACTCTTCAATCATGTTTGGGCTTATAGGGCTGGTAAATATCCATCGGTATAAAAAACAGTTTAGGGAATTGTGGGGCACTGAGGGGATATTTGCTATGAAATAAGGGGGAAGGACCTCTACCAAGCAATTGGTGACATACTAACAATATTCGTGAAAATTGAAGTGTAGGTTGTGGAGCTACTCGACTAAACTACAAAAATAAGAGTATGGATAGTCTAATAAGACATGAAATGAGAGGATATGATTTAAAACTTAAGAAATGAAAGGGAGTGAAGAAAAATACCAACGAAATGATGAAGGAAGTTGTCGATGGAGGTGGTAGGGAATGGGGCATGGAGAATTACTCCAATGAGAGCGTTGGGGGGGGGGGTGTGGCTGATATATATACAGGGAATATGGTGGGGAAGATGATTAAGGAGAGAAATAATGATTTGATGGAGGAGATGGATTGAATAATAAGTAAAAAGTTGCGATGAAAAGTGGCGATGAAATGTGACTCATAGGGATATCAATATTATAAATTTGGCGTACTAGAGATGCTTGTTTGAGAATGTGGTGGTATGACTGATTATGTACTTGTGGCATGTGTGAATTGTCCAAATGGGATTCCATGCCCCTTCAATTAACTGAAGTGCTGGGAAAATCCTTGATCACCCATATGACTGGTCAGAATGAACCCAAACCATGTACTTATTGCAAAGTATCAACATGATTTGGAAATTTGGAAAATTTACACCAACTATCAATCTATCAATTCCACCTGCATGATTGTATGTGAATGTTGTGTTGCCTAAAAGGTAAATTCTGTTGAATATGATATGTGATACCTATTGTACAACCTATGCTAAACCTATTCCACCCATATTCAAAATGGAGACAAGTAGCTTAATGACGGCTGACCCCTACGAGCCATGGTACACCTTCAACCTACTACCTTTAATGAGTCCCTTGATAAACTATCCTTGTAAGGTTTTGAGATTTGTGGCACCTTCTTCATTGATGTAGAATATCTAGAAAGGACCCAAAAACCGCATGAATAACTTTCCAGGATGGTGTAAATATTTGTTGTCATGTAATAATACTAAATATCTAGGCTGTAGAAGTTTTTGGCATATGTTATGGTTGTGTCATGCCTTCTTCTTTTCCTTTTGGACCACCTGGATGAAAGAAACCATCATATGATATTCCTCTGGTTCCATTATCTCATCTAACCTATGCTAAATATATTGATCATCAATCATCTATGTTGCAAGGGAGACCTGGAGGCTAAGAACAACAAATTCTCACAGCATGACTACTTCTTTTCCATAGACTAGTATGAATAGTGTGTGCTTTGTTATCCTTTTACAATTTTTTTGAGAATCCCATAAGATTTCAAGGACTCACCAATATTAATCATCATGCTACACATTACAAACTTTTGTTGAAGCTTGTTCTAAAATTTTATTAAAAGCCTCAGCTATACCATTAGCTTGAGGGTGATAAGGGATGATCTTCTAGTGATGGATCATGAACTCCTATGTGAGTTTTTGAATGGTATCATTCAAAAAATGCAACCCCTAGTCACTCATCAATGCCTTTGGATAGCCAAAGTGGGTAATGAAATTTTAAAAAATGAAGCGTGTCATTGTTTCAACTCTATAATATTTGACTAGCGCTGCTTCAACCCACCTCATGAGGTATTCAACTTTGGTAATAATGTAGCATGCTCCTGTGTGACACAAAAGAGGATTGATGGGCCTGAAAAAAAAAGATTTCCCATTTATTAAATGGATCAAGTGTATTCACATGGAATACATGAAGCTCATCTCTTTGGCAGGGATTTCCAACATGTTGACAAACATCACAACATTTGTAGTAGTCTTTAGCATCTAAAAAGAGAGAGGGACACTAAAGCCCTGCATGTAGAACCTTGCTCATCGTATCCTTACCAAAATGGTGGCCTCCAAAAATACCTTCATGTACCTCATACAAGATGTATTACCATTCATTCTCAAGAGGACACAGATGAAGGATTCCATCCATTCCAAACTTACACAATTATCCTGCAATCAACTAATAATCGACAATTTGGGTCACTAGTTGATGACGATGCACTAGAGTATACCTATTGGGAGCTTTCCCAATGATGATAAATTATGCGATTTTGACCAATTGATTAGGCATGAATTCAAAACAAAAGTGGTTTACATCAGGGAGCTCATCATCCAGGATCGTAGCATCTTCCCTGGTCTTAAACCGTGAAAAATGTTTTGTTCCAACATTATGTTTTCCAGGCTTAGTGACAACTTCGAAGTCAAATTGTTCAAAAAGAATCAACTAAAGACATATTATTTTTCCCAACATCAGCTTGTTGACCAAACAATTGATCATGGATTGATTAGTTAAGAATTTTAAATTCGACCTCAATAAGTAATGGAATTTTTTTTGTAAAGAATATACCATGGCCAGATCCTCACACTCAGTTGTCGTATAAATATTTTTGGCATCGAATAGCTTTCAACTAGAAAAATATATTGGGTGATAAATGTTTCCTTCCATTGGTTGGGAAAGAACAATGCCTAGTGCAAAATTGTAACACCCCTGTTTCCCCCAGTTGGTAATTAATCATTAATCATAATCACCATGATATAGCATGGGAACAATGTAAATGTATTATTGTTTGGATAGACAAACAACTGATTGTGGGGGTAAATCCTTGAAAGTACTGACCATGATATCACTAGAGGAAACAATGTGAAAACTATAAGAGAGGGTTCATTATATCGAATGACCTTGAATTTCCCTTGTTGAGGATAGTAAACCTCCACTGGTTCCCAAGGAGGAATTAGTTAATGAAGAAAGGATCGATGGTTGAACCATCAACCAACCCCGTGAATGGAAGAATGGTCTAGCTAAAGAATTTCATCCCAAATTACCACAGGGTCCTGTAGACCCAGACTGAACCGAGTTTAATTCTAACAAAAGGAACATGATAGGAGGGATGTGCGTGCAAGGAATGTAAGAGAATAAATAGAAGAGTGGAGAATGTGAGAAGCTCTCTCACTGAGAACAAGAAGAAGGCCATGAGCTTGATGGAGCATATGATAAACCTCATCGAGACCATGATAGATAAAGAGATCTTTGAGAGTTTGCAGAGAACGAGACCTGAGCTAAAGGCCGTGAGCTTGATGTTGAAGAAGCATCTGATAAACATCGCATAAGATCTGAAAGAGAAAGGATAGTTGAGAATTGTCATAAATTCCCTAGTGATATCATAGCTTGGCATGGGAGTGGCCAGGGTGATAAAAATGAATGCCTTTGATCCTCTGGTTGGGTGGAAAGGAGAACACCCATAGTCAGTTAGTTGGATGCAACTTGTAATAGATAAGTATTTTCATATCCTGTGTAATTGAACTGTAATTGTGAATTAAAGTTGGATATACTATGAATGTTTCCGGGATGTGCATGTTTGGTTGATAATTAGACTGTATCCGTTTATATTTTCTTGATTTTTCATGTAAGAAAGTAAGGAACTATATGGTTTGTACACGTAAATGCTCGAGCCCTATAGTGACTCAGGTTTAAGAATAATAACTGTGAGTTCTTCAACCTTGGACATAGTTTCTCGTATGCATGACGACACTCCCAGTTGTTTCAAATCTCCTGGGAAAAATGAGTCTGTTAATCTTAGGAAGGATAACGAGATTTAAGTATTGAAAGGGGAGATCTTTTCATTTGGAAGACGAGCGGATGAGATCTGTTCGGGAGGAACCATATGACCAACACATAGGAACCTTAGGCTAAGCCTAAGGGAGCTAAGTCATGCTGGATTCGTATCTTCAAAATTATGAGACTTAGGAGTATTTTCGACCTTACTAGCTTTAAATAGGCTGAAGGTAACCGAGAGATTTAGTTACTGGCAATGAACAATTTCCCTAGTGGTTAGGTGAACCTATCTTACCATCTAAACCAAGATCCAACTACCCATGGAGAATTAGAGTGAATTGTCGATCAAGAATGTTCGGGGGTCCACTCAACCGTTGGATCTACACTGAGATAACTTCGACAAATTCATACTCCGGGAGGATGAAAATGCTATAGTATCAAACTCCTTGAATGTCGAATTTATGAAGTAAAGGAGAGCAATAGATTTAGAGAGATCATTCGGAGCCCTGCCTACTGTCTGATCATTTAGGAGGAGGGACCTGTACATGGTACTTCGGTGAAGTCCCGCTTCAGGAAAATGGAGTGGAAGTGAAGCCAAAACCCCCGAAGGCCGGAGCTGCAAAGTGACCAGCACCGTTGATTTGAGGATCCTTCAGCTTCTCTCCTAGCCTTCATATCTACGATGAAGTTAACTTGGCATTGACTGCTTTAGGAGAAAAAATATGTTGTAACATCAAAACCCCTTAAGGTCGGAGTTGTGAAATATTTTTGACCATAGATCTCGAGGTCCTTCGGGATCCCTCTTATCCATCGATATACAGGGGATGTGTGGCGGTAGATCCTTTAGTCTGGAGACTTAGTACTTCGGGGGAATTGAGGTGTGGTGTGTCGATAAGCTTTGAATCCCGAAGTAACAAGATTTGTTGATTCAGGGGTGCTTTCAGACTTATCCTAACCATCATATATAGGTTGTGGTCATCCTGATGTTGACCAACTCCAGGAGAAAAGAGGAGTTTTCATCGCAAAACCCTCGAACATCGAAGTTACGAAGTAGCGAAGGCCATTGATCTGAGGGTTATGTGTACATACCTTGGCTGTGAGATCAAAGGGAATGAAAGATCATCAGTTTGGAGTGATGTGGCATAGTGACATCATCCATGGTGACGTGGACCCAAGTTTGACATGCCATGTGTCACCTAGATTCATGCATATCACATACCCTATATACCCATTGGAACGTGACACATGTCATCCCTGATGAGGGCACGTGTCTCCCCTGGCCCTTATACGTGTCATCCCCTGGTACGTTCCCACCTAGCGAAAGTGGTTGGTGAAGTGAGCAAAACTCTAGGAATTCGGGACTTCGAGACTCCAGAGGATTTGCTACGTAGTATTTTAGAGAGACCAAAAGTCCTGAAGCTCGAAGCCATGTAGCACCAGATCTGGTACTCCAGAGGTATAAAACATCAGAAGGAAGAAAGTGTAAAAGGTTGAAGACTCCTGAAATCGTAAGGAGCTGGAGGAGATTCGAGCCATCCATCAACCAGGATGCATGTCATTATATCGTTAAATCCGGATGAGATTCACTCTAGAGGATTTCAATCTTGGTGCTATTAAAATCCATGAATCTCAAAGTAAAAGAGAGGATCTCAACCGGTTGTTGTTTGGGGACAAGTGGCGAGCGATATGTTACTTCAGAGGATAGCCACTTCGAAGAAAAGTGGAACAAGAACTCTCGAAGGCCCAGAGGCCAGAGTTCACCTGAGTCATTGATCTCAGAGGATAGGTGTCAGAATATCTATCACTCCGGAGGAAGGATGGTTGCGAGAAGTCGAGAACTCCTGAAGGTCAAAGCGTCGAAGTTCATTGTAACTGTTGGTAGTGGAGGACGCGTGTGAGGAGATCTGACACTCCAAAAGGATTTCACTTCATAGCTTTTCATTTGTGAGTAATTTGGAATTCACTGAAGCATAGAGTCGCAAAGTAATCATGGGTTCTTGATCTTGAAAGAAAATGGGGATCGCTGATCCCTGTAGCATACCTGAAATTCGACGATTCAACAGTTTGGGAGATTTGTGGTGTCATAAGTTGAAAATGTCTGGAGCTGGAAGCTTTGAAGCACCAAAACAGGTGCTTGTTGTCTTGGTGTCTGGTCATAGCCCGCAGTCCTATGCGATTGTAGTTGGAGGGAAGGGGCTAGGCCTGGAATTCAAATATGAAGGTCGAACGTTGAATTCCCCGCTACCCTGTGAGTGAGTCGATGATCAAGACTAGTCATTGGATTGGTTGGTGATGGATCTCTGCCATAGATTTAGGAATTTTGGAAGCTCTGAGATATCAGAGAACTCGGGATGAGGCATATTGAGTCAGATCCACATGGAAGCCCCGTGGCCCCGACCAATGAACACCTGAGGAACTTGAGAGAGATATATCTACCAGTTCTGAGCTTGGTGTTGAGCTTGTAGACTGTGGTTGGAAAGCTATGGACAAGCCAAATGTGATAGAGACCCCGAATGGAGGATTTTATTTATTAAGGAGAACAAAATTTTGATGCCCGATTCCTTAAAAAGTCTTATAAAGGGTTGGGTGTGTAACAAATATATGAAGCACCGACATGGAAATGGAAGAGCTTTGACCAATCAGGAAAAACTAGAATCGGAACGATAACCAGTTTTTCTTTGAGGTTATCTAATAGTTTTTGGCATTTCGGCATCCACTCATACTTAGTATCCTCGTGCAACAATTTTTCCAACAGAGTAGCAATATGGGTATAATTATGGATGAACCATTGGTAGTATCCTGTATGACCTAAGGTGGTGCGCATCTCCCGAACTATAGTGGGGGACACCATATCCAATATGATGATAATATTATCTAGATCCTTGAGTAACCCATCCATGAAAATGACATGGCCCAATAATATACCAAAGGGTGCACAAAAGATTCATTTATTCAAATTAAATGATCTATTTAGCTCGTTGAATCGATCCAACATTAATTAAAGAGCTTGCATGTTCTCCTTTAACAAACTGAACACAATCCAATCATCCAAGTATACTTCAATAAACTTGTGGATAAAGTCCTTGAAGGTTGTGACCACTATTCAAGAAAAGATTGCAGGGGAATTATTCAAACCAAAGGGCATGACCGTTTATATAAATAACCCTCGTTCAATCACAAAGGTGGGTTTGGACTGATATTCCTCTATGATATGAACCTAATTATATCTTGAGAAACCATATATGAAGGAGTAGGCTTCCCAACCGCCAACATTTTCTATCACCTCTTCTATGAAGGGAGTCGAGAAAGGGTCATGGATGTAGGTTGCATTGAGACTCCTCAAATTGACATAGATTTGAATATCCCTAGTCTTCTTGGGTTGCACCACCATAGGGATAATCTATTCAAACTCTTGTCTAGGGAAAATGATCCTTGCATCCAACATTTGATCTAGGTTTTTGCACACCTTTTCCTTATACTTGGGATTTAATCGATAAAGCCTCCTCTTGACCGGATTGTTATCCGGTTTGAGTTGAATATTCATGGCTCCCAACGATCCGATAATACCTTTCATATCATAAAATATATGAGGAAACAAGTCCTCATATTCCTTAAGAAGGTAAACCAATTGAGTGACCATCACCTTATCCCAATAATATCCAATGTCGGCCATCTTGGGCACTTCATTAGTGCCAATATTGTGTTTCTTGGTTTTGATATGGTTAGTATTGTCTAGTGCAACCCTTTTTACTGCCTTACCCTTTACCGTGAGCTCTCCTTCAGATTCTATCTAGATGTCATGGGGGCCATCATGATCAATATTGTCAACATCAATCTTCCAACAATGTACTGCTTCTTTTAGTTTTTCCACCAACTGATGATATGAAGAGACCACCCTCGATGTTGATGGGGAATAGAATCCTTAATGTAATGGAGAGCCTCTATTTAGGCTGGATATTCTGTTGTGAAGCTGAATGTTAGATGAAATTGGGAACTCATATGGGTCCACTTGATTTTTTTCCTCCTGAGTTCCCCGTGGATGTACCATCTTCTAGGGACCATGTCCATTATGTGAAAAAATTGATGTACCCATTGGGATCGAGGAATATTTTTATAGGTCCAATGTTGTTCACAGAAAGAAATATTTTCTTAAGGATCCTCAATGCCTTTGTATCGGTTGGCTAGTTCAAATTTAGCAATGGGATGAAACCAAAATTTTATTAACTCAGCTACTTGTGCCTAATTCTCAATATTTTGGCGGTGCATCACCCACAACTACACAGGTGTCCATCGAACCACTGCATCCATGGCCTGAAGCCTCTACTCCATGGGGAATTGTTTCTCCATATGCATGAGGAATGTCTCCATTGGTCCTGTCCCATCGAACCATGGAGAATTACACAACTTAGAACTGATCTGGCCCACTAATTTTGTTATCCTCGTGCATCTGTGAGTGGGAAATTCATAGATCTTATTCTTCCACCTATCTATGGTATCCCTAGAATATGTGTCATAATACTTGACACTTCTCTATCTGAACTCTCCATCAGTGATGGATTTTATGTAGTCTTGGTTGTGACCTATGATCTTATAGATATTTTCAATGACTAAGGTTTGCACATCCTCATCCATTGTTTCATTGTATTTGTCACCTTCAAATGGATCTAGTGGAATGACCATGCACAAGGTGTCTATTTCAAATGACATCTACCTCTTCATCAAGTTCAACACTACATTATTATCAAAGGCCTAGTCAATGCCAAGTAATGTAGGATATGGATAGATTCATCCATAATTTCTATGAACTCAAAGTTAGCATTTTTTTTTACTCCTATTTTTACTTTCTCCTGCTCTAGTCGACATATTGGATAGATTTACATTTGTTTGGCCAACTGCAGTTGAATGGGTGACTAGACCAACTTTGGTTTACCCATAACCTCCCAATATTTCTTCAAAACAATATTCACGTAGGAACCCATATCCAATAAGTTTCTGTCCATGTCACAACCACCGAGTTCTACTGTCATCTTCAATTCTCTGCTAGTGCATTGTTTCTTGCTTACCTGACATACATGTCTTTTTAGAAGTGGATATAAAATGGTTTCGTCCACTACTTGTTCCCTCATGCTAGTATATAACAATGATGTCAACTTACTTGGAGCCTTTGTATCATTCAACAATCACAAACAATAATGCAAGAAATGACTTACCTAGTTTTCATATTCTTTTGTGTGACCCAAGTCCTATAAGACTTCTGCATGCACTACACATTGCACTTCCTCCAAGAGTTGTTATTCATATGTTTTTTTCTCAAGACGTCATAGCTTAGTCTTTCTACGAGATTATATAATTTACCATTGCATCATGCACTGTACTTCTTTGTCCACATGAGATTCCTCCAAAGATCTTTGCATTGTGCACTGCAAATCCTCGCGTGTGTGAGTTTCCTCCAACAAACTATGCATCACATGTGGTACCTCTTCATGGATTTGAGCTTTGTCCATTGACCTTTTTGTATACCTCTATACTTATTCCCACATCCAAGCCTCCTCAAGTGACCTATTAGTCATTTGTTGTAATTCCTCGCACACTCTTTATTCTTCTAGTGCTCTTTGTCCATTACAAAAGAAAATTTTTTGTTGGATAACATCAAACCTTGGAGGGGGATGAGGTACCTTCCTTATTTTACCATATGTATTTTTACACGATCCTTCACCATGCACAAAGTCTTCTTCTTTCTTTTATCCTCCTCAATTTGCTACCCGAACATCCCCCTCCTCATTCTTCTTCTTATTCTTGCACAACTCCGCATTCACCATGTTGCAGTTGATATTTTTATCTTCTCACTTTTTCAACAAGTCATGATAGTCTTCAGTGACATGCTCAGGACTATAGTAGTATGCGCAACGCATGTATGGATTGGTAAAAAACCTTGATACATGACCAAGTTCTCTATAATTAAAACAAGTGGGGGGTCTACCTCCTCCTCCACCATATCCTCGGTCACAAATGCACCTGTATGCACCTCCACAATATCCTTGATATCCACCTCTTTTTTCACTGCCATGCTCACCACCCTTCTTCTCTTATTGTACCCAGAATGCATCACATTTATTATATTTCATCAACTGGAGTGAGAAACAGTTATTGATATCATGCCCAACATATTTACATAACTAGCAGAATGGAGTATGAGTCATCATTTGGTAATTCTACAAGGTTGGGTAGTTGGGTGGTACATGGCCCAACCATATATTCATATCTCACACCATTTTGTTTGCCTAGATGGAAATGGACTGGGTGAGCCTATTGCCACAGAATTTGGTAGGACATGGCATTCATTTCTCTAATTGCCTTCTGAGAAAAATGTGATACACCATATTTTCTCATGCACAACCTTCATCTTATCCATATCTTACAATTTCATCGCCAGGTTGGACATTTTTTAATGCACCTATGCCAAACCTGTCGATGTCTTCACCCCTCCTGGCATATCTTCCAAGTGCATGGAAATTTATACCGCCTCTTCTTGGATCATCACCTTTTTTTGTGTGAGTGGAACTCAGATATGGGGATTAACCCATAAATATACCATTCTCTATGTTGCACATACTCTATTTTTAACACCAACCTATCCAATAAAATTTTAAATTGTTGGCCATAATCCTATACGATCTCATCGGCCTTCTGTTTGATATCTTTTATCTTTGTGATACATTAGGACTTTGACATAGGTTTCTGGAACTCCCTAAGAAGAACCTATTTAATCTTTGTCAGTGACCTCATTTGTCCTACTAGTGCAGTAGCCTTATACTTTATATACCGTGTCAAAGCGTGGTCCCTAAACGTAGTCTCCAACTACACTCTTTTGGATGCGTTATCTATGATTCTCTTCACATACCAAATTTATACACATATAAACTAATGTTTCCTTTCATCATCCTTACCCATTCCATGGAACATGGGTATCCTTAGGGTAC
Source organism: Picea mariana (assembly GCA_032191745.1). Classification (NCBI taxonomy): domain Eukaryota; kingdom Viridiplantae; phylum Streptophyta; class Pinopsida; order Pinales; family Pinaceae; genus Picea; species Picea mariana. Next base: position 36,871 of record JASDQU010011354.1, read on the forward strand.
TGTCTTGATTTTCCATCCTCAAACTTGATCTAGATCCTTCTCTTTGACTGCTAGAGTATTGATTTCTCAACACCAATACTTCTTGGGGTAAAGTAGTGTTGAATTCACCTTCTTCTCCACTCATATCTTAGCTTCTATCTCCTTCTTCTCTCTCTTCGACTCCAATTGCTTCACTATCTGATGTGTTTTATTCTTTATTAAAAATGTGTAAGGGGGGTGGTACAAAGGGGGCTTAATTCCATCTTCCTTTGAAATTTCTCATGAGGTGACTGAGAGAGTTTCCTTCTTGTAATCGTGCAATACCATATACTATTTCCAATTCATCTCCCCCACCACTAAGGGAGCCTATATATTCCTCTTCTTATAGCACCCCAAAACACTGTGCTCTATCTTTCAGTCCTATATATGCAATGCCACTGTGTACACTATTTTCCCCTCCTAACATCACACCACTACTATGTGTCCAACTTCTCTTCTTATCAGGGAACCACTTCTCTACGAGCCAACTTTTGTTCTTATCAACACAACACTACTCTATTCTTCATATTCCTCTAATTTTGAGACACTTTGCAACAACCAAGGGGTGAAAAAATTGTCACCTAGGCCCTTATTGCTACTACTACTACTACTGATATCCCCTCTAGACACCTTATCTTTGATTCCACGTCTCTTCATGGGCCTATCCTCATCTGTGCTCCACTTTGGAACACCATACTCGTCCATAGTACTACCTAGTACAGTCCCTTTTATCTTCATCTTGGGCCCAACCCTTCGTCATGAACTCCAAGATAACTCTTTTCCACCTCTATGCACTACTTTTTTTCTTATCACAACTCTTCTAGTGTACCTCTCAGTGTTTTTTCTCCTCTACTCCTCTAGTTCCATTCCATTATTCACCTCATCTCAATAATTTCTAKATCCTCGTCAATGGATCCATTTTCTCTYTGAATTTCCCTCGTCTTTTATAATCCCCCTATGTTAGGGGAGTTTCCTCAACCATTTGATCAGGCTCCATATGCATCATACCTTTCTCTACAATCAACATTTTTATCGAAAGTGGAATCTCTTCCAACATCCAATTTCTTAGACCTTCTATGAAMTTTCTTTCATCCTCCCTAAAAGAATTGGTGTATTCCACAACAAACTCAACAATGTAGTCCTAGTTTTCTTGAGAAAACAATAAATAGATATCTCGAGTCGAATTATTATCCAATACGTTCAATTCTTCATGCTTGGCTTGATTCCAAACAACTAGATCCAAGGGCCACACAATAGAGTTGATAACAATTTTCCTTTTTAGCCATTTGTGCAATAGACAAGGAAATTCAACAAATAAAAGATCATGTATATTAGTGTAGAGATACCTATCTTTCCATTGGTTGAAATTCACTCTCAGTACCTAGGTTTCTTGCAGGGAAAACACATGCTCTTTCGCAGTCAACCAGTATTGAATTTCCTTCTGAGATGGATGCCACCTCATCTCTTTCCTTCATCATTCCCAAAACAAATTTTAGGTCCCGATAACTAAACAATGTTTTTGGAATTTTATTCCATGCTTATCATCTAAAAAGAGAGGGAAATCACCATGAAAAAGAGAGAGGGAAATGTGTGTTACACTTGTATTCATGTCTTAAGGACCACTCATTGCATGATTATCTACTAAATCCTCCAACTTCAAGTTTAATTGTCCCTCTATTGTATAAACAATCCCAAAACTTCTATCATTATCAATGAACTTTCATTAAACCGACTCTCTATTTAACTATTGAAAATCATATGGAATTTAAGAAGTGATTCTAAATGAGTTATATACGTTTTGTTCCAAAACCAAATTGTGTATAACCTTCAAACCATTGATTGATTCAAATAACTCACCCATCTATTCATTCCTATCAAAGTTCAAGAGTGTAGAAGCAAGCTTTCTCTTTCTATGGTAACAATGGTTGACCTTCGTGAGCCAACAACAATGCATGCTTTAGAATCCTTGCAAGAATATACTTCATGTAAACCAATGTTTAGGACAATTAATGACATTATTTATTTTCCAAGATTCAGGTTTTTGACGATCAAGTTTCGCTTCAGTTTGCAAGAGGTTTTAATGGAAAAGCTTCCCAATTAAGTGATCCAGTCATGAAATTTTTAGAGAAGAAAATAACTCAGGTCATGAGTCTTCCCAAGGAAGGAGAAAAAAGACTCAAAAACAAATCAGTGAAACACCAAGACTATAATTGATTCTTGAAGTAAAAATTTCAAGACGTTGATTGGTCTTAAAGGGATACCTCGCACAGGGCTCAAGGATGAATGAAAAAAACCCTAGTGGTTCTTCATAAGTATTTAATAGGATAAGATCAAACTGCATGGTCAAAATGATAAATGGGGGTGACCTTCTAAGTAGAGATTCATTCAGTCATCAGCATAATGAAATGGCAGCAGAAGATTGTCTTGTTTATAATAAAGACCTTGGAAGTAAGGGTTCCCTATTTTGGGGACACAAAAGGAAATTAATAAAAATAGAAGGGACTTCAACGAAGAAACATGTGGATCAAAGAATAAATAGGAGTATAGAACAATAAAAAAATGTATGTGTTGACCATAATTTGGTTCCTTATCCTCTACAACATATTATCAAATAGCCTACATTTTTCTTAGAATTTGAAAGGAAAGTACAAAACAAGCCTCAAATGTTTGTATAGCCCCAAATAATATGAAAAGAACTAAGCATTAAAATCCTCAGATTTCTATATCATTTGTATCTTAGTATGGTAATAAAACACCAGAAGGAATAGCCTCTTCAATTTCAGTGAACCATAAATCCTTTTTCAAATTACAAAAAGGGTAAATAAGAAACTGAAAGAGGAGTTACAAGAATATGCTATATTAGATAGGTTTGTCAAGGAGGAGAATGAGAAATTGAAAATGTAGAGTGAAAAGATCTAGGATGAAATGTATTCCCCCAATAATAAATTGTACCAGTAGGCCAAGAAGTAGTACAACAGTCTTAGGTGATTATTATGGGAAATTGATCTCTAAAGCATAGACTTACTAAGATGAGAAACATGGAAGGTAGGGAATTTGAAATTTTTTGTAAATGATGTAGGGATTTGTTGAACATCTATGGAGCTATCATTTTTGTTGAAGTTTTGAGGATGGATATATTTTTCACAAGGGAACACAAATATATTGGTTTGGGGGAACGTATTCCATGAATTATTTATACCACATCAAGTTTCTATCCAATATTCAGTTGAATTTTTCTTACTGTTTGTTGAAACTTCTTTGTAAAATGGCCAAGCCAGCCAAAAAAAACCCTAGAGACCCTCACAAAATCCCTCAACACCATGGTTTATTATAATTTTGATTTTGGATGATAAAACAATTAGGTTGACCCCTTATCTTAGAATGGGTTAAGTCAACAACATTTTGAAGTTGTTATAGAAAACCAAAGAGATTAGGCTATTCATCTCTCATTCGAAGAAATCACGAAAAAGTAATTGTGTAAATGGTACTTCAACAATTGAATATGTTAGTAACATATATTATCTAAAGTATTTCTAGAGGCATGGTGAAGAAAAGTAATCCACACAGTTGTTTTGGAAATTCATCCCTTGTGGACATGTAAAACCCCCTTTGGATCAAGACTTCTTTTATCCAAGATAGAAAGAAATAAATGGTTTTCTACTTTCCCCCTAGATATACTCTATATTTAAACAACTAGAATGAGAAGAGAAGGATATATGACTTACCTCTTTTCCATCGATATTCCTAGTTTCTCCAGCCCTTGATATTCATGTCCAAGATCTTGGTGCAAGAGAAGTCTTGCAAGGAACACAGAAATACCTCCTTCTTCCACTATATATTTCTAAGCATAATAGATCTATATATATCAAATTAGACAAAAAATAGACATGCATATAGTGAACAATATAAGAATGAGGGGAATAGGCCAAGTTATATTATGTAAAACAATAAATAGAGAAGCATTTAAGAACTTAATGTTGATGTTGTAGCAGCTCCTCCAAACTCTCCTTTCCAACCCCTTGAATGTCACAAGATCAACAATATGATATATTGAAGTTCCTCCTCCCCTTTTCACCCAAGAATGACCTCAATTATATAGGAATTGAGGCATAAAAACTATAGGATAATTTTGAGTGGAGCATGGGATAAAGTGAGGATTTAGCTGAAAAACAACATTGACCTTCCCTTTGATAGAGGGTAGCTCGAACCAACCTCTAACTAATTGACATATCTTGGAAACCACCTCTCACAATAAGGAATGATAGTTGTAACTACTACATCACCCCCCTGAACTAATCACAAGGTGATATTATCACTCCTTTATAATTGGGAAAGGAGATATGATCAAGGTTTATCCTCCTCTCCATATGGGAAAGAGGGTGATGATCCTCAAAAAAGGCCAAAAACTCAAGTTGAAAGCTAGTATTCCAACCTCCAAATGATAGGTTTCCCTTCCAACATGGCTATGGATTATGAAAAACACTCCCTCTTGGTGATGAAATTATGAAACTTAAGTGCGAGACTTAGTAAAGTGCGATGATTAAGTGTGGCACTTGGTAGTGAGACAAATAGGTGTGTAACAATAGTGATTAGAACTTTGGTTCCTTAATAGTAGAGCAATTATCCATTGATATAGAGCTTCAACAAGGAGAGATAAGAGAAGCTTTTGATATCATTCAAACCTTCATAAAAATGAGGATTGAGTATGCTTCATTATTATTTGAAGTCTAGGATGATGGAAAGTTTGTCGGATCTAGAATGCCTATCAATTCAAAAATTTATTTTTGGAGGGAGACGACAAATTCTGACTATTTTGGGCATATACTTTTAGGCCGATTAGTTGTTTCTTCAAGTTATTTATAAAAGTAAGATAATTTATCATATTCTTGAAAGATTTCTCAAATCAACTCACAAACACTATTTGGAAAACATATAGTGGAAATACTTTTACCATTTAGCCCCTACCTCTGAAATCCTCCTAGGACATTCTAAGATTAATGATTTTAGTTAAAGCCCCTACCTATTTCATTTGGAATGATGAAATGCCAACCCTATTTCATGGGGGAAATGTTGGCCTCCTATTTTTCCATGATTTAATACCTCTTTTTCCCATTACCATCCTATTTTATAATTGAACTTGGCCCTATTATTATAGATTTTCATGCTTTTAAGCTCAAAACCCACTCAACAAGAACTTTGAGGTAATTGTTGCTCATTTTATCATATTTCCTAAGTTCTTAGTGAATTAGTATGATTTTTTGAACTAACATTGATAATGATGAATTTATGTGTTTAATTCTTATACCAACATATCACATATGTTACCTGTGTTTGGTTGTTAGCATATGTGGATGTTCTAAAATGGAAAATGACCACCTAGGTTTTGAATATATAGATGAAAACATGATTTGTGTCCGTTGGTTCACGTTCAGGTTTCACATGGCAGTATCCAACCCTAATCAAGGGTTTTCAGTCAAAACATGTTCCAAATTAGCAACGATCAACTTCCGATGAGATTTCCGGGAAAATGAAGAACCTAACCATTAGAAATCATCGATTTTGTGCAGAGTTATCTAAATTGAGTCACCCATGGGAAGATTTTTGAAATCTAACATGGTGAGGAAGATATGGCGGTTTTCCTAATTTGTGTTTTCCCATATTTATGTTGTGGTCCATTTTCAAGATATTCAACAAATTGCAGTTCAGATATGAAAGGCTCCACGAATAACATATCAAATCGAGTCACGATTATGTTTTTTTTCGATTTTCTAAGAATTTATGGATGGATATATTGAATAAGAGGAAGTTTGATTTGATTATTTTTGTACCTATCATTAGTACTCTATTGAAGGATCACTTTTATATCTTCATATGAAGACCTTCCTATATCATGATTAAATCTGTAATATAATGCCACTAAACATTTGAATATATCTAATCAAAGTTGTGGATGATCACTAAAATCTATTTTTCCTTTTTATTAAAAAGTGATTGTATATGGATTGATGTTGACGCAACCTGCCCTCGACGGCGCGRCCGCACTCGCCAAGACCTTCACTTTCCTCGGCCCGAAGAACAGTAGTGTTCTTCCAACTCCCCTCAGGAGTCCTCGTCACCCACAGGACTCTTCTTAGGCAATGGTTACTTCACAAATCGAGAATTCGGWGTTCACGCTATCACGGACCCTGGTGCACAATTCACATGCCACTAAAAATCCCGAACCCCGAGTGCCGATGGTCAATGGTCAATGCTTCGGATATTGGGCTTTCCCCTATCGGGATATCGTGACCCGCGATGTCAATGCTTTGTGCTTTCAAACCCTGAGTGCCGAAACGCCGATCTCTCGGCTCAACGCCACCTGGACTCCACTTACTCCCTGGGGTCCCACACTGCCATGCCACCCCGGGATTTCACTGATTGCAGATTCACGATGCAAGTGTTCCCTGAGGTTGAAAACCCCGAATGCCGATTCTGCGATGCTTCGGATTTGTGCCACCTGTCACTTCGACGATCGACGGCTCCTGCTAAATCGGGAAATCGCAACTCGCGATTTCAACGTGCATGAAATTCTTGCACTCACCAACCCCGATATGCCAATATGCGATGGCAAATGGTTTTCTCATACACCTGTGAGTTAACCCCCTCGCGACTCCTCTGCATTCTAACGATCTGCGGGATTTCACGATTTTCCTCAACAATTTCAAGTCATCGATTCTCTTCCTCTTGAGAACTCTTCCTCCTCCCAAGGCTTGATTCTTTTTACGCTCCTCCTGGGTTTGTCCCCACGATGCTTGCAAGGAATTATCCCTCTTGATCTTTGTTCCTCTGACTCTTCAGAGACTTCAAGCACGATACCTGCGCTCCACCTTCAACCACTTTCAAAGTGTTGAAGTCTTCTAGGTTCTGCGCTTTCCCAGCCACAGCACCCCCGAATTTTCTTATCTCAGGATTACTACTGAGACTTCACGTCCAACCTGCGCTCACCTGCACGGTTCAAACAACCCAATTCACTCTGGGCAAAGTGAGAACAAAAGTTCAATTGTTTGGCCTCCTCAACGCACTCTATGCAGAGGAATTCAACTGCCTCTATGCAGGAATATCCCGGCTCAAACAGAGAAACAATTGGAACTCATTCCCTCATTCTCTTAGGTTTCGAACCTGATATGCAATCACATATGTAGCATATAGAAGATATGCATAAAAAGAAGCAAACATGCAAAAGCATAATATTAACAGCACACAGAGATAAAACACATCCATGGAATTGAATCAAAGCTCTTCCTATTAATTCAATATCTGTATATGGAGGTTCTTCACAAATTCTCTGCTCTGCTCCTCTCTTCAGAATACAAGAATGATGGAATGATACAACAATACAATAGAGGGTGACTATATTTTGTTTTCCCTCTCGAAAGCAAAACTGTCTAATCTAGACTTAATTATTTTATCTAACTGCATTAAATCTAGTAAATGCCTCATCTACCTAAGGATGAGATCTTATCCGCTCAAGGTCCGTTACAACATACAAGTGCGCTTCATCACATCAATGCATTAATGTTTGGCGGCACCAAATATCAAAATATTTCAAAGTTTGAATGCTGGCGTTCTCCAGCTGTAATTGCTCCACGCGCTGGCTCGCTTGATGAATTGTGGATGCTCCTGCATCATACTCCTCGGCTTGAAATATTTCATGGGCTCCTGCTCATGAGCTCCTGTATACTATGCCCATGCTTTTGTATTATGACCTCTGGTTCCCAGCTGGCATCCTCCACGGGGTGGTTCTTCAACTTTACCAGGTATTCAAAATACTGCTTTCTCCTAGTCTTTCTTCCAACTCTTTTATTCAGTATGCACTCCATCTCAGGCTTCTGTGCAACTGGCAACTGCTTCTGCCACTGAACCACTGGTTCCTCAGTTCCAGCATCTGCTTCATCAGTTCTATATGGGTATAAATCTGAAATATTAAAAATCGAAGATATCCCGATTCCCTCTGGCAACTCAAGCTCATATGCATTCTCGCCAAATTTCCTCAAGATTCGGCACGGCCCGATCTTTTTCATCTTGAGCTTGTTATATGTTCCCCTTGGGAACCTTTCCTTCCTCAAGTGCGCTAGAACCATGTCTCCTACTTCAAACTAAAGCTACCTTTTCTTCTGATCGGCTCTGCGCTTATACTCTTGATTCGTCTTCTGCAGTCGCTACTTCACCTCGACGTGAAGTTCCTGCATTGCCTCAGCGAATTCTTCAGCTCTCGCGCTACTAGTCTCAGCCTATTCTGACTCCCTGAGTTCAGAAACGCCTCTCAGCTGCGTCCCATACAAAATTTGAAATGGGCTCTTACCTGTACTCTGGTTCACTGAATCGTTGTACACAAATTATGCCTGTGGTAGGATCTGATCCCAACTGTTGTGATGCTCGGTCACCAGGCTTCTCAACAGATCCCCCAAGCTTCTGTTGACTACTTCGGTCTACCCATCTGTCTGCAGATGGTAAGCAGAACTAAATGCCAAGTCAGTCCCCAGCTTCTTCCATAGTGTCCTCCAGAAGTGACCTATGAACTTCGTGTCCCGATCCGAGACTATGCTCCTCGGAAATCCATGCAACCTGACAATTTCTTTAAAAAACAAATTTGCGATGTGCGTGGCATCACTGGTCTTATGACACGGTATGAAATGTGCCATCTTAGAGAACCTGTCCACTACGACAAAAATGGAATCAACTCCGCACTGTGTTCTCGACAAACCCAACACAAAGTCCATGTTAATGGCTTCCCAAGGTCTCTCGGGTATGGGCAACGACTGATAGAACCCTGTGTTCTGCTTTCGGCCCTTTGCATGTTGACAAATCCTGCACCTGTCAGCAAACCTCTTCACGTCTGCTCGCATGCCCGGCCAATAATAAGATTCACTCAGCTTGGCGAAAGTTTTGTCATGCCCAAAATGACCTGCTAAGCCTCCGCCGTGCTTCTCCTTCACCAAATTCTCCCTCATAGAGCAATTTGGAATACATAATTGATTTCCTTTGAATAGCAATCCATCCTAGATCAGGTAGTCAATCCACAGACTCCTATCCCTGAGAACTGGGTTCTCGGCTGCCTCGTATGCTTTGCCAAAGTCTACGTCACCTGCATACATATCCTTTAAATTTTCAAAACCCAAGGTTTTGACTCTGAATTCTTGCAGCAATAAACACTTCTTGCTCAAGGCGTCATCTACATTGTTCGCAGTCCTTGAAATGTGCTTGATTACGAATGTGAAATTCTGCATGTATTCTACCCACTTCGCATGCTTTTGATTCAGCTTCTCCTACTGACTTACAAACTACAATGCGTGATTATCGCTATACAAAACAAATTCCTTGGGTATGAGATAATGCCTCCATTTTTTCAATGCTTGAATGATGGCATAGAATTCTTTATCATACGTGGAGTACTTCAGCTTTGCATCATCCAGATTCTCGCTGTAATATGCCACAGGTCTATCATCCTGACTCAAAACCCCTCCAACAGCATACCCACTGGCATCACACTTCACCTGGAAGGTTTTCTGAAAATCAGGAAGCACCAGAATTGGCTGCTCGGTGATCTTTCGCTTCAACAAATTGAAGCTTCTTTCAGCCTCTGTTGTCCAATGGAAAACCTTATGCCGCTTCTTCACATTGTCCATCATTGCAGCACTGATTCCACTAAAGTTCTAAATGAATTTTCTGTAGAAGCTTGCCAATCCATGGAAGCTCCTTACCTCAAAAACATTCCTCGGCGATGGCCAATTCCTGATTACTTCCACCTTCTCAGGATCCATCTTCAACTCATTTGCCGAGATTACAAAGCCCAAATAAATGAGTTTTGTCTGCATAAAGGAACACTTCTTCAAATTAATCAGCAGCTTTTCCTGCTGTAGCCTTCTCATCACAATGGCCAAATGCCTCAAGTGTTCAGCCTTTGTCTTGCTGAAAATTAAGATATCATCCAGGTACACAACAACAAATTTGCCAATGAATTCCCRTAGGAATTCATTCATCAGCCTCATGAATGTGCTGGGTGCATTTGTTAACCCAAACGGCATGACCAGCCATTCGTACAAACCCTCGTTTGTTTTGAACGYTGTCTTCCACTCATATCCCTCTCTCATCCGGATCTGATGATATCCGCTCTTGAGATCAATCTTTGAGAAATAATTCACCCCACTCAGGCAGTCCATCAAGTCGTCCATTCTCGGCAGTGGAAACCTATACCTGATGGTGATCTTATTGATCACCCTGGAGTCTGTACACATCCTCCAGCCTCCATCCTTCTTCGGACTCAGTACTGTCAGAACAACACATGGACTCAGACTTTCTCTCACTAGTCCCTTATCCTACAGATCTTGTACCTGCCTCTTGACTTCCTCGTTCTCCTGAGGTGTCAACCTGTACGCTGCCTTATTTGGTAGACTTTCTCTGGGTATGAGATCAATGTGATGACTCACACTCCGCACTGGTGGCAACGAACAAGGTAGTTCGTCCACGATGATATCAACGAACTCTCCAAGCAGTTCCTGAATCTCCTCTGGCAAGTCGTCCACTCTTGTGCTTGTCAGGACAATTCTCGACTTCCTAACAACAAAGAATTGTGGATCCTCATCCTTCTCTAGCTCTGTGAGAAGATCTTTCCCACTCATGAGAAGTATCGTGCTGGTTACTTCTGGCTTCACCTCTT